>DWQX01003424.1:0-17881 GCA_018245475.1 Pharmacophagus antenor
TATATATATATATATATATATCGTTACAATGGATTCGAAGTCTTTGAAGAGGAAAGGAAGGAAGATAGCCTTAAGCCTTATACGCCGAAGAGAACTTCGGCACCTCTAAGGAAATAAGAGGAACTCAGGCCTTTCGCTGCTTTCAAGAGCTCAAATAGTCATTATTGTTTTTACCCTGTACATATATATTTATTTCATAACCGTACCACCATCCAGACTCCATGACTGCGGATCAGAAATCGAGTCTGGTATTTCCGTGTGACATGGCAAGCGGTATACTACAGAAAAGCTACAACTCTTTGACTTCCTCAGTTTCTTGTAGCTCAAATAATTGTTCATTTCCGAATTTTATCGTGTCTTGTAACACTTAACCCGACTCAAAGCTAAGTGAACTAGTGCGGAATTCTAGCATACTAGACTTACGTATGTCTATTGAACTTGTACTAGTGTTTCATATAAAGACCGCGTCACGTTTCACAGGAAAATTTATCGAACATAATAAACATAGCGAAAAACCGGATTTCGTCACCGTGGATAAAATATTTTGCGTATTAACAATACTTACAATCACTTTTTTTTCTAAAAGTATAAAAGTCACGTGCACAAAAAGATTAGGGTTATACATTTAAAAATGCTGTTCTAAATAATCACCAAAATCAGTTTCAACCGAAATAAAAAGGTTCAAAATTTACTTTCCCTATTCTCTCATCTGCCTTTTTCAATCCCACAATATACTCTTAAAAAAAAAGAATGTTCAAAAATGGGGCATTTACAAAAAAATTGTGTGGTCACACATAAAAATAACACCTGAAAATGCATTACCTATTTCGTTGTAACTTAATATCAGGTGGTGCTGCACTAATACAACACCTTTATCATTAAACCAATTATCAAGGTGGTTATGACTAATTAACCATCAGTTATTAAATAAATATAATAAATACACTGCCATAATTACATCTCTGGTTTTTAAATAGTAACTGGTAGTACTAATACTACTATTAACCAAGATACATTACTTTTTCACCAAATATTTAAGTTAATAGTAAAACGTATCTGAAGAGCAAAAATTTTGAACTTTAAATTTAACAGTGAAACACAAAATGTGCACAAAGTTGTAAAAACAGCACATTACATGATTATAGGACACAAAAGTGAGCACAGACATGACCAGTGTGAAAAAAAAAATTTTTTTTATAATTATGTAAGCAGTGACAATTTATTTCTTTTCAATAAAATTAATTAAAATATTTATTACAAATATTTTAACAGCAGTAGTCTACACAACTATATAATTTACCTGTGATATATTAAATAACTCAACATATGTCTTAAAGTAAGTACATGAGCAATTTAAAAAATTTGAATGGTGCAATATCTTGTCTTAAAATAATTTATAATAATGCTTGTAATATTAATAATACATAATCTTCTTATTAACTCACTAGAAGCAATGTTTGTAAACAATACATATAAACAACAATGAACAGTCATATTACTAAGATTCTAGTAAGCAATAAGAATTGGTACACAAAAAATAAACAAGTAACTTTGTCATCTAACTTGTCACCTATAACATCCGGGGAGTGATCGCAGTTGATTTTCCCCAACAAAGTATACAATCGTTGGAGATGAGTCATTTAAAATCTTGTGATAAACACTAAAACGAATTAACCAGAAATGGAAAAACCCGAATACCTTTATTCTTACCCATTGTAGTGACGTTGTAGTCGGCCTGTGTGAAGTGGAGGCTGCACACCTTGGAGTATTTTGTGTAGGGTTTGCCGCGTTTAAGAATAATGTTCCACTTGTCGGCCATTGTAATGTCGCGCGGGAATCGGTGGAATTTAACATTTTTGGTTTTGCCGGCGAGCGATGTGCACTGTGGTACTGTACAGTAGTAACCCATTGCGAATCCCCTGCAACCTTTGTTGTTGAATACCAAAGTTTTGGCAGCGGTGTTACTTCCCGCTTACGCACAAACTACCTAACATTAAAAAAATGTGAAATTATTCTTCCTGCGGCGTATGGTTAAAACTGATTATTTACTAAGATTGTTATCACTTTAGCAAAATTGGAATCATCACACCGCAGCCTTGAAATATTTGACATGTATTCACCTTTTTTTCCCTTCCCCACTTTTTCGGAAAATGGCTACTTTGAACCATAACCAAGAAAAACAGATAACAAAATGGTACAAAAGTCAAATATCTGATCACAGGAAATTGAAAATAAAATTACGATTAAATAGTTTTGCCTAATAATATAAGAAAAATTAGTTTCGCTTCCAAATACTAAAAACCTATTATAAATTTTTTACTTTAAATAAAAACATCTTAACTATATAAATATGTTTATGACTACTGCTAACAATAATTTTTACTTATTGCACACAGTAATTACAATGCGCTCAAATATCATTTACATTATTAGTCTATGATAGAAAAATGTCGGCGTTTGCATATTGTTGCGTCAATTTTTGTTTGTTTTCATAACTTTTCGTTTTTCATGTCAGTTATATAACGGTAATTAATTACAGTTATGTTAAAAAAAATTGTTTTTGTTATATGATAATATTCAAAAATGCCATATTATTGCACCGTGCCCCGTTGCACTTCCATGGCTGGAAAAGCAAAAAATGTTTCTTTTCATCAATTTCCAAGGGACGAAGAACTAGCGAGACTCTGGAATGAAATTTTAAAAAGGGGAAAGCCTTACACAAAATATTCAAAAGTATGTAGTTTACACTTCAAACCAGAGGATTACACTCTAACAGGTTTAGGCAGAAACAAAGGTAAAAATATAAACATCCGAAGCTTGTGACACATTTAATTTTATGGAAACAATTTTTAGTATATAACATATATGAATAATTAATACATATTTATATGGTTAAATTGAAAAAAGTTTTAAATTACATTTTAAAATGTTTTGCTTATTCCCACATTACTTCTCTTCTATACACATCAATTAAAAAGCAAAATTGTATTTTAGGTCAGTGGAGGACTTTACGTAAAGATGCAATCCCATCTCAAAATCTTCCTACTGATTCTCCAGTACATTGCCACAGAACTAGAAAAAAAGATTCCAGAGTTTCAATTAATGTTCCTCCTGCCATAATGGATGCTCAGGTAATAAACCCTTCCACTACTGATTTATTGTATGGAATAGTTTTGAAAATGTAGGATGGGTGGATGCATATATTACAATCAGGTTAATATCCAGGCCCTGTCATTTTTTTATGTATAAAAAAATTGAGTAATATAGCCTTTAATATTTTTTGACATTTTTTTTATTTCAAATGTACTTATTATTTTCAGTTGCAACAAGTAGCTCAAGCCTTCTATGCACAGACAATGCTAGCAATACATGCATCTAATGCTGGTGACTTGAGCATTAACAACACTTACAATGGTTTGTTAAACTTTTTCTGTGTAATAAGTGTATAAAAGTAAAATTAAATTAACTCTAACTCGTGCTCTAAAGTTGATTTGGGCATGCTAAACAGACCAAATTGGCTATATTCATGATCATTTGAGTGGTGTTAAATTTTATGCAGCTGCAGTTTTTCATTAAATTGAATTATTTTACATATTACTTAAGGCCTTGTTCTAATGCGAGTTTTTTTTTTAATACCAATAGGCTTTTTGGCCATTTTTTTACTAATATGTGTGCTAAAGGATTGGCTAAAGTGATATGCTGGTATAAAACACATTGTTTTGATAGTACATATTTAAGATACTACAAAACTAGGTGAATTCAAAGACAAGATGTAATAATGGATTAAAGATATATTAACATTAAAAGTGAATTTATTTGTTTACATTAACTATTAAAGTTAACATAGTATACAATTAATTGTTGAATGTAATTGTTGTTATTTAGCTATAAGTGCAATTTAAAATCAGTAAAAACTTGGTTGATTTTCAATATTTTATATAAGAGAAGTGATAGTAATAACTAATTATACATAATATACTAATATTTTTAGCAATATTCATTAAACACAATTGCCATTAATTTTTAATTTTTTTCATCTCTTAAATAAAATTAAAGCTATTGTAACTTTGTATATTTATATTTAAGTTCAATGTTATGCATTGTCTGGCATGATTTGATAGCCACATAAAACTTTTACACCTACAAATATTCATTTTTATATATTATACAATATTTTGCTAATTATAAAATGTGTAAAAATTAAATAATTACAGACCAAACTATCTCAACCATTGGGGATGACTCAACATCCAGATCTAGTAATAGCTCTGGACAGTTCAGTGAAACCATGTCACAAATTGAGCACTTGTTGCACAAGAACAACATCAATACTGAACTAAAGGAAGAATCAGCAACAAATATTAATAATTCACCGGTACAAGATTTTAGCTTAAAGCACACATACAAGTGTATAGAATGTTCAAAATGTTTCAAAGATCCCGATGTGTACTTTTTACACAAACGTACACACATACCAAAGAATACTAATGTGGATATTGAAGCATTGAGAAAAACATTATCAGAAAGTGCATGCAGTGAAAAGGAAAATTTTGATAATAATACTAGTAAAAATTGTGTTGAAAATTCTACACAAGAAACGTTAAGAGCAAATCCCATTTTAGCCAACTTGTTGAAATCTAGTATGCCACATACACTACCTAAGAATGAGATGCAACTAAAAAACGAATATAATAATATTGAGAGCATAGAAAATCAGATAATGGCAGCAGTGGCATCTAACATGAAAAATTATTTTAGAAACTTGACTTCAATTATGACACCTTCAATAATATCTAGTAAAAGTGATTTAGTTGATGATAAATCAATAAACCAGTCAAGGAGTGTTTACTCTGAGGAATCTACTAATGCTAATGAATTTAATGATGTTATAGGAGAAGGTATCAATGGAATTAGAAGACATATTCAATTAGAAGAAGGACCAAAGGGTATGAAGTTGAAATTTAATTCTGACTGTGATAGCAAAGACTTAATAGAAACGATGGACTCAAATAGTTTAGATTTATAAGGATATTGACAATAAGA
Source organism: Pharmacophagus antenor (assembly GCA_018245475.1). Classification (NCBI taxonomy): domain Eukaryota; kingdom Metazoa; phylum Arthropoda; class Insecta; order Lepidoptera; family Papilionidae; genus Pharmacophagus; species Pharmacophagus antenor. Next base: position 5,044 of record DWQX01003424.1, read on the forward strand.
ATATTTAGGTTTAGTATTTCTCTATAATTCTTATGTTAATACCAGTTAAACATATCAATTGATAGGCTGGCTTAGCTGATTGCTTATAAAAAATGCAGATATCTATGTTTATGACGTCACTTACCCGCCTTATAAGTTTTGACTGAATGTAGTATAAATTGCAGTATATTGCATTTTCAACATGTGTGAATTTGTATTTTCGTGTATTATATTATTTTAATGTGATAGTTATGTTCGACTAGTATCCTCATCTAAAAGACTGTACTCCTACATAGAGTAATATATGAATTAAAATAAACTTAAATTACTATGGACTAGTCTCTTAACAAAGTATGATTAAATGGTTAATTTTGATATTTCTAAAGTTAATTTTGATGAAGCACATAGACAATACAACTCTTTAATTTTGATTGTATTTAAAGCAATTCTTATATTTTTATCCAAAATTTAGTCAATAGTTAACCTTACTGCTCACTTCCATGATAAATTGTGCTCAAAAATTATATATTTTGTCTATTAAATGAATTAGAAAAAATATTATAACAATTTAGAAAAATTTGAGGAAATTGAAAGATGTCGGTTATTAAATCAAAATAAGATATACCATATTTCTTAAAAAATCTATAATTTTTTATCAATAGTGTAAATGCATTGTTTACAATTTTTTTTTTAAAAACAAAAATTTAATTTTTAACACTTACACAATACAATAAATTAAATAGAATGTGTAAAGAAATGGTATTTATTCATGTACCTCCATGTAATATGTATATACTAATTATTATAAATCTAAACCAATATATAATTTTGCAAAGTGATTACATAGTAATTAGATAGTTAAACTTATTTTTTATTAAGAATACTTCTTAATCCATTTTATACAATGGTATAGAAGCTTCATGTTGCATTGAGGCACATATTTTACTAATAAGAATTTAGTGTTCGGAAACCCACCTTTATACATATTTGAGTTAGTGAAATGTAGTTAATAAGTTTTGTAATATGTTTGCCCCATTTATTTTTCATAATGACAATCAAAAATATTTAAAAAAAAATGTAATTGTTTTGATGAGGTTATTTAGTATTAGGGGGACCGGAAAGTAATGTCGATTCTGCCGTTGGTGATATTGAATTCTCATCTGTTAGTTTCTATGTCCATCAAAGTCGTGTCAAAGAAATTGTTAAGTTATATTGACGTGTTTACTTACAAAAAATTAAATTTTAAATTTGTTGTACGTAAACAAGTGAAATGGCCACCCAGAAACCAGAAGAGGTGCATGTCAGACAATTGCATGCTTTTTGAATTTAAAAAGGTTAGCACCGCAGTAGTTGCTACCAAAAACAATTGCAATGTTTATTTTAATGCTTTAGATGTTCGCAAATGCCAGAGATGGTTTTCCAAATTCAGATCCGGAAAATTAGACCTTTCTGATGCTCATCGATCAGGAAGGCCAACTACCTTAGACAACGACGTTTTAAGGGCGATAGTGGAGGTAAATCCATGCCAAACAATAGAAGAATTATCTTACAGTCCTAACCAACTTTGATCGACCATACAGAAACATTTGCAGATCGGCAAAGTTGCAGATCAGGTGTTTGGGCTCCACATAATTTTCGAACCAAAACAAAGCCAAACTATCCATCACGTACAAGTTATTGTTGCAACGCCATAATTGCGACCCATTTTTTGATCGTTTAGTTACTAGCCATGAAAAATGGGTCCTGTACGATAATACTGCATGCAAAAGGCAGTGGCTTTCTCAAAATGAAATACCACGAAGTACTACTAAGCCGGGTTTATATCCAAAAAGGCACTGTTGTATGTTTGGTGAAGTATACGCGGAAAATTAATTTTGAAGTGCTAAATCCGGGACAAACTGTGACTGCAGGTCTTTACAGCGAACAATTGGATCGAATACATCAAGCCTTAATTGAAAAATGTTCCGTGATTGCAAAACAGGAAAGGAGTTTTGCTGTTGCACAATAATGCCAGACCTCGTTGTGCAAGAAGGACATAGCAAAAAATCATGAATTGGGGTGGAGGTTCTTCCTCACCCACTATACTCACCTGACATCGCATCATCTGATTATCATTTATTTCGCTCATTGCAGCATTTAAGTAGAAAAAAAAATTGGAAATTCGAACAATATTCAAAATGTCATATCTGACTATTTTTCTCAAAAGCCAAATAATTTTTACCAATCCGGTATTAAAAATTTTCTCTCTAGACGACAAAAGGTAGTCGATAATGAGGGAGATTATGTGATCAAATAAAATTAAAAGATATTATAGATTTTTCTATTTCAATTTAACCTAAAAAAACGACATTACTTTCCGGTCCCCCTAATATAATACTACTAGCTACTTAAAAAGCTTCCACTTGGGTTTATAATTAACATTACCTATGTTAACTTCTTGGTCAATACAATATAACTCTTTGAAGGGTCATAATGTACCCTCACATTTTGTAATATGACAATAATTACTATTGGCCTTATCAATACAGCCGCTTGCTATGTATTTTCTTTTCTCATCAGTTTATTCCCTGACGAACAGTACAATCATTCCTCAGTTACCGTTCGACCACCTCATGATTGGATTCTTAATGGAGATTTGCCATGCCTTGGTTTGAATTATATATTTTTTAATTCAAAGTTATCAGATTAGTAATGGCTGTTCTAGATGTAATGAAATAAGTTATTTAGATAATGTGGCCTTTCTAGTGCTTTTATATTATTAATTTTAACATTAATGTGTGAGATAATTTTGTCAAATTTTCGTTATTAACCCTTTCATGACGATTTTTATTTTTTGGAGAAGATAAACACTTTTTTAGAATAGTTTATAATGTCAAAGTTTTTATTAGAGAATAACAAATTTTTTTATGAATTACATTTTCATAGGACACTACAGGAGTATGTGGTAAGCCAAATTAAAAGCTTTTATTCTGATAAAACCTTTACTGCTACATATGTTATACCAAGAGTTGAAAGATTAAGTTAAAAACCCTTGAACGGAAGAAAAAAAATTTTTGAATGATAAGTGATATTGTTTTTAAGAATTTTAAATGTTAATTTCAATTAAGGTTTATTAAGTCCCTTTTTATCCATAGAGAGATCAAATTGAAAGCATCTGTATTGAGTTTATTGCTGGACTTTTTTTTAATTTATTGGTACTTTGAATAAAAATGTTTTCTTCCATTGAACAATTAATTAACCTCACTCTAATCGGTATAGTTCATAATTGTTTTGTGTGCACAACTTTTCTTTGTTTCTTCCGACTTTGTATGTCATTGCATTTGTTGTGGACATATTTAAAGAAAGACTGCATTCTGCAATAAAACTGGTTATGCTCACCAAAGGACAATGGACTAAAATATGTATTTAACATAGTGCCTTAAATTATTAATTATATATATTTTTTGTATAGCCTTATACTTTAAAGTTAATAAGTAAATTATACACAGAAGAGTATAAAAAAAGTGATATTATTGTTTTTCTGTACGTAAAATTCAAAGTCAAGGTTTTTCGTCGAATTATATTTACTTTTAGATAATTTAATAAAATACCTTTTCAATTAGATTATGAATATGAAAATGTTACAGAAACTTGCCGCAAGTGCTCATTTTGTTTCTGTATCGATCAATACAACATAGTGACTAAATAGATATGTACGTAATGGAAAAACATACTTCTTATTTTTTGTGAATAAATAATTGTTCTTACCAAATTACATTAGTACTAAAATTCTGAAGGAAGAAACAATATTAATTTGAAACACATTCATTATGTTTTATTAAATTTTTTGTTAACTAAAAAATGTATATTCAAATATCAGTTGTATTTAGCCAAAAACCTTGATCTACATTTTACAACTGAAAACAATAACCTGCTTTGGTTATTATTTTATGATAATTTGCAGTATAGTTTTTCTCTTGTATATTTACATTTATTATTATTTATTAATTTAAATAAATGCAAGATTATGATTTTATAACACAGTTTGATACGGTTAAAGTACCCTTCTCACAAAATCATGTCTCTTGTTTAATTTGAGCAAGAATTAATTCTTTTACATTATATTTAATTTTAAGGATTTCTTAAAATTTTTGATCTCCCTTAAACTTCGTAAAAGTTATAAAAATAAATTTTATCTTTTAATTCTATTTGTTGTTTCTTTTATATACCTTTCCCATAAAACCGACTGCCTCCATCGCGCAATGGTTTACTCGCGTGCGTATTAGCGCGGACGTCCCGGGTTGTATTCCCGGGCCACAAGATTTGTGGTCCGGATGGTGTAAGGGTTTTTCAGACCCGCCGGGCTATTTACCACCCTCATGTTAATCTGCCGCCATAACAGCATTGCTATGTTCTTGCAGTCATACGTGAGAGCTAGAAGTATTCTGGACGAATACACTTCAAAATTTAAGGCCTCAGTGTTACTTAAGATCAGGTAAAATCGAGGCCAAGTATTAACGCATACCTGGTAAAAAAATCGTACCGTCAGTAAATAGAAAGTGGAAAGAAGTTATGAACAAGTGGAATTTTTTTATTTTCTTAATATAGTTGATATTTTGTCATTAAAATTTTTTTTGAATGTTTTTCATGAAATAGAAAATACAAAGTATTTACTTTTCCTATTTTCCCACCGTTAAGATCGATGATATTTCCTTTTATTATTTTGGTTGATTTTTTTAGCAATAGGAATATTAAAGTTACAACTATAACAACTTACCCTATTATGTAACTAGCTTATAATGATTAAGTAGGTGCTGTACTTGTCGTAGCTATTATATTCCAATCCAAATGTATATGTTAAAAAATAATAATGATATTTGTCCCACTAATTTATTATGTATTTTCAAAGTTAATCTTTAGAGGAATTTATATAAGGAATTAACGTGTAAATTAAATGTAGTAATTTGTTTCAATGTAATATTATAAATTAAATTTTTGGGTTTTCTTGCATTATTTTTTTATTTAAAAAATCGTTGACAATTTCGAATAATTTGTCTTTATATAACTCTTATTAACATTATAAGGAAATATAAGCTATGAACTGAATATGGCACGATTTTATCACATCTGTCTTCAGTAGCACATATATATTTCTTTCTTATTACATTTAAGTCACAGTTATACCCTGTAGATTAAATTTAAAAGGCACTTATATGTATTACATGTGTGAGTTCTTTGTTTTCATATTAGTTCATAATGAACAAACCATTCATGAAAGTATTTAAGAACATCTTAAAACAACAAAAAAACTTATAAATACTATTTTATTCGACAAATTTATTTTTACAATTATGGTTGGCCAACAATATGGCTTTCATGAACACAACTCGCACATTAGATTAGAGACGTATTTATCATAAAAGTAAAAGTAACTATTAAATGATTTCTCTGCTACTTGTGTATGGTTCTTTATTTCAAAAGAGTAAAAATATATTTTATTCAACTAGGTCTTCACAGGCGCTTTTGAATGTTCAAATTAATTTCAAAGCCGGTTCCAAGAAATAAACTTTCTTGAGAACCAGGTAAGAAACTCGATGGATCATAGTAAATACAAAAATAGTAACGGCGATATTTTATATCACCTTATTATTTTATGTAAATTATTACTCTGTAACGAATGTATACTGTAATAAAATAACATGTAAATACATACATAAAAACAAAGTAAATACGACATAACCTATTATATTTTTCATTACTAATAAAAAACGGCGTCGGTAAATAAGTATTTTATAACAAGTATTTGTTGCTGATATTTTTAAGTCAGACTAAGCTTTATTGCTTAGGAATATCTAAAATACCAAAGATTTATTAACTTTTTTTGGTTTGCAATGATTTTAAATTTTAAAATCAAATTGCTTTTTTGTGTTAGCTGAGATGTTATGGTACTCTTATTAGTATGTTACACTGTATTATTGCATATTCTGTGCCAGCAATTCTTAAATTATATGGTAATATTTTTTATTAAAAGTTGTAATATGTTATGTCAAAGTTTTGGTTATGGGTTTTTTGTCTGTGGAATGGTTTATACAGATTTCAGGGGGTTACCCCCAACAAATAGTAATTTATTTACGAAATATAAGTGCTTTCATTCTCAAATTCAACGTATTGAACAATGCAAATTTTTATTAGTGCTTTTGCTATATTTATTAGTTACTAAGTAACAATAAATGTACTATGTTAGAATGTATAGGGTTCAGTGATCTTAGTGATGAACAGTTTTATGTATTGATGTAAGGTATGTTTATCGTACAATTCTGAATAAATAAAGCAAGACAATTATACAAGTCCAAATATGGATAGTCGACAAAATGCCCCATTGATACTTAAAAGAAAAAATATTTCTCTATTAAATGGAACTTGTATCAGTAAAGATAATATGGGGTTACTGCGTTGTATGAAGCTTACAAGACCTGTATTTCTGAAGGAAAATGTTATATTTAAATCACAGCCAGATGATTTCATGAAAGGGGAATACCCCGACCTCATAATTTTGAACAGATTGAATGTATCGGCAAATAGTAGTCGCACAATAGCTAAGTATGTTAGTGACATACAGGGCAGCATCGAACGAACATCTGATAATGTTACAAAGGTAATTGGTCAGAAGAATTACGACACTGTTTTTTCGGCGCTATGTTCAGTTATAAGTCAAGAACTTCGCATCCAAGGTATATTAGCCTTGTTGACAGTCAAAAAAAGTACTACCGATAATTCCTGTCAGACAGATCCTCATTCTGACTATGAGTGTTTACAAACAGATCCTCCAATAAAGTTAGAACATAAGAAAAGTAATGTTTGTGATATGTCAAGTCAAACAGATGAAACTTGCTCAGACCTCTTACAGAGATTTAATAAATTGAGAAAAAAAATTAGAAAGCCATTGCAGGCTCCTTATGTTCTAAAAGATTCAAGTAATACAAAACCGATTAAAAAAATAGTGATAAAGCCCCAAGATTTTAATCTTGCTAGTAAATTACCTGATGAAAACAGTTGTTCTGATGATATCAAAGAGATATTCAAAAACAATGAGAATTCTGTAAACAAAAATGCCTATTCAACTAACAGTAGTGCATTTCAAGGAGAATCTGTACAAACACTTATTGAGGAAGCAACAACTAAACATAGAGATCATAATGTGACAAATTTAACGAAACCTGTTAATCATACATGTTTGCCAGATTTAAAGATAATTGTAGATGAAGATAGTAACATATCAGACATTAGCTGCGGTAATATTTCAATAAACAGTTGCAGCATACCAAATTTATTAGAGAATCCTAATATTCTTTTAAATAACATTGACAAACATACACAAGAGTCTAAAGTTGTCAAGAAAACTGTTAACAGTATGTTAGATGAAAGTGAAGTGAGTCATCAAGATAAACCTAAAGCGGATTTTCACATTGCAAAGCCTGAAGTATTGAGGCTTTTAAGTTCGGAAGAGAGGACGAAAGTGATGTGGTATCAGGCATACATTGATTGGAAACTATGTTTAACAAGAGATGAAGATGACAATTTGTAAGTTATTTTTACAGTAACAGTTTCGTTCTTAATTTATTTATTTTTAAGATTTAAATTGACATAGTTTTTTTTACGGTAGAAAAGCATCAATGTAAAGACAGAGATTTACCAAAGCTGTACTTATATAAAGAAATATCATGTCATGACTAAAAATACTTTTTATCTATAAGACTTAGTATGGGTTGCGCTTTTAATTTTTTTTAGTTTAAAGAATATGTTTTAATGTAACAACAGCAGTAATTAAGCTTAACAGTATTATAAGATAAAACATAAGAACATTAAAGATTCTATAAAAACCTTGTTTCCAACACATATTAAGAATGCCACCTGGTATGTATACATTGACGAGAAAACAATTCTATACTTTCCTTACATTACTTAAATAAATTAATCTCCAATAGGTGACCATTACTGTTGGTATTATGTTAAAAACTTGTCTTGGTCACATCTCATTATATATATGGAAAATATAGTAGTAACAATATGTAGTTTCAACACTGGTATAGTTATTAACAAGTACCAATAGTGTGATTCCTGATGGTGATACAATGTGAATAATAAAAAATCTTCTCTTAATAAATTGGAAATCAATACATAAAATATATTGCAGGCCAATACACGTGGCTGCCTTGAATAATGATGTTGATCTATTGAAAAGGCAGTGTTTTGTATTGAAGCAGAGAGAAGAATCTGTTGACTTATTTGCCAAGGGAGATCTGGTGAGCAAAATTTATACTGAACTAATATATTATTAATTTATTAATTAATTAATTATTATTGTAGTGGCTTGTATCAAAAGGCAAGTATATACATATATCTATAACAGACATGAATGATAATTTGTCTAATAATAACTATAATATATTTATTTTATTTCTCATCATGGGTGTAATAAAGCAATACTTTCAGTTTGTGTGTACACATCTGAGTATTCTTCTTATACATTTTTTTGTTTATATCAGCAGTGGTTCAACAAAATTTTATCTTGTGTTAAATAACAATGACACCGTAGATAATGAAATGTTCTTTTGCAGAATATGTCTGGCTCTTACAGGTATGACTGCTGGAACATAGCAACATTCTTATATTTATAGTTTGACATTGAGTGTAGTACGTAGCCAGGCAAGAGAATGCCGTCCGCCGGTGTAAACACAGGCCACGACAATAAGTCTCAGGATCTTTTTGATGTGAGATGGACGGTAACAAACTTGTGTCCGAAGTTGATACTATTACGTTATCTCCGATTGGGGACTTCGTCAATTTCAACTCCAGATAGACCTAAGTTTGCGCGTTTACCACCAATAAGAATCCCTTCGCCGGTTACCCTCATTTTGCCAACACTGCGCTTACCGTCTTCACAAGCAAGTGATGTTCAGTTTCGTGGTCATCTGGAAGGAAAGGCCAAGATGGCTTTTAAAAGTCTCAATGTGATCTGTAGAGCGCGACAGTATTTCTCCCCAGTTCACCTTTTGATTCTTTATAAGGCACGAATCCGGCCCCTTATGGAATATTGTACCCATCTCTGGGAAGGCGCACCTTAGTACCAGCTTTTTCCATTTAACGGCATACAATGGAGAGCAGCTCGAATCGTCAGCGACTCATTTCTTTCCGATCGCCTTGACACTCTGGCTCTGCAGAGTGATGTTGCTGTACTCTGCATTTTATATAAATTTTACCACGGGGAGTGTCCTGAGATATTGTTTGGAATATATATTATAGCTGCCGTATTTTCCCATCGCTGTACACGACACAACACCAAATTCCATCGTCACCATCTGGATGATTGGCAATCTTTCACTATGCGTTATGAGCGCCATTTTTACCACGCACAACCACCCTAGGGAATCATCGCCAGCGGTCGTTCCGGACTTCTACGACTTAGGGGACTTCAAGAAAAGAGCGTACTCCTTTCTTAAAGGTCGGCAACGCAGTTTCGGCTGTCTATGGGCAATGGTGATCACTTTCCACCGGGTGATTCGCTCGCTCGTTTGCATACTCTTCCTATAAAAACCTACCTACTACACGTGGCCTTGAAATCCAATCCTGCACCTCCATATAACAAGGCATTAATGTGTATATCCTCTAAAATTCTAATAGGATATGTTATTCTCAGTTTAAAAGATATTATTCATATTTTTGATTTACGATAGCATAGAATGTATTTGTTACTACCATGGTGTGTGTGTACTTAAGCGAAATATGTGTAATCATCCGTTACAATTACTCACGATAATATTGTTCAATTTGACTTTTAGCTATTTGCGGTCGAATGGCGCCCGAGCGGCAACGATCGGTGTTAATTAGATTTAGAGAGACATTAGCTTCAAGTGATGGAAACGCCGTAATGAGTCTTGAGAAGAGTCCCTTGCCGATTTTTCGTAAGAAGTCTCATTGAAGTCATCTAAACGGAGACGTGATAATATTTTTGAAAATCGTTGAACGCAATGTCCCAGAGCAAGCTAGTTTTTCTTGTAACAAAACATTGTTTAAGTATACACAGATGGTAGTCCTGCTTTAATAATACTTTTTAAAAAGTTAAATATGTTCCCTGCCAAGCCGCTTTTACTTAATTTGTCGTGCAGGTAATTTGATATTTGTCTAAAGATTGGTATATAAAATTGGTATTAGTGAAATATATTTTATAGGCTCAAATTTGTCATAAAATGTATATTTTCAGCGCTTTAAATGTTTTCAATCGTCTGTGTGTACCATTTATGGCACACGCGGACTGATGGGATGGGCAAGTTCAACGTGTACCATTAATAGTACACGTAGCATGGAATATGTTAATAAATTTCAATGTGAAAGATTCTTACTAATTCCTCCATTATTTACGAAACTTATTTGTAACAATAATTAGATTACAACTGCTTATATTATCGTTGTATAAAACTTCTCGTTCTGTTAAGATAAACGTGTCGCAATTGTTGTTTTATCGAAGTGCGTATGAATATTTGAGTGCGTATTATGACGACATATTTAACTTATTTACACATACAATTGTTGTGAATAAGACAAGTGATGTACTTAATTTCGATTTCTAGTTTAGATTTCTGAAGAGTGATTAAAAAAACACACCAGGTTTAAATTATAGAAAATCAAAATGACTTGTTTCTGCTGATAAGAGGAGTATGGGGGGCTCAAATATTAATGATTTTTTTATTCTTCAAGTCTGTGGACTTGAAATTATTTGCATATACGAGAAAAGAATTCATCTTAATCTTATTTTTAAATATATAAATTACCACGCCCAGAGAAGCGAATGCGTCATGCACTAGTGTTTTTATAAATTTTGTGGGTGTTTAATCCTTTTGCGCTAGTGCTAAGAAATGAATTGCGCTCCAGGCACCCGGTGTGGCGGTGGAAGTTCGCGCTCGCGAACAATTGGATACTTGAGCCGTTTATGAATAATTATATTTGATTATGTAAAAATATCTGCACAGGTGTGTGCTGCTAGCACGTCGAAAACAAACCCCAGTATGGACATTATTGGGCAGTTATTGAACACATGTGAACAGTGTCTATAAGGGCCATTCGTTTTTAGCGAGCCTCTATGGGCTAGTATCAAAAAGGCGCAGCTTGCCGCAAAAAGGATAAATAGACCGATTTATCCTTTTTGCAATAAAAACTAGTTTTTATTGCGTTTGTAGCGTAGCGATTATGCCTCTTGCGGTGTAACATTTGTGTATAGGACTCCGGTCCAATGCTAAGCTAAACGTGCCCGTAGAGTTTAAACGGTGATTCTCGAATCCGCTTGGCTAGTTAATGCTTTTATATTATTAAAATGTCGCATTACTGTACAGTAAAGCCCCTTATAACATTACGCGTTTTCGTATAAAGCTCTTTCGTGTTCACTTTCGTGTTATTTTATATAACGCGGGGATTCCCCAATTTAGTAACAATTAATTATTTGCAAGACGTAGTAATGATACAACTTTGTGCTAGTGGAAATTTTCATTTGTCTATTATCCTAAATTTATGGGTTTGCAGCCAACATTGTAATAGATTGCCGGAGATATGTCGCTCGACCGCCTTCGTGCCGCATTCGTTTATGGATTTCATGTAATAGGAGGTCCCACGTTTGATTCTGGATCCACGTGGTCTGTACACTGATTTTAATACTGTTTATCTGTTTCCTCACTGTATCCCCTGTCGTATCTGCGTTAACCCTTTGCGGTCCGATGTCGAGTGTGACTCGACATGGCCTTTCGCTTCAGCACGCCCTATGTCGAGTCACACTCGACTTACCTTATCTTCTAGCAGGTCCGATCTCAAGCGTGGCTCGGTATCGCTTCGTTTTTTTTCGTATCCTGTATCAAATTTCACCGGTACTTAAGTTTCGTTATATATCAATTAGAGACTAAATACAATAAGATAAAAGCTACGTGAGAGAAAATCTAAACTAAACCATGCATCTTGATCTTCACGTCATGTTTTTAGTCTTTCCAGACAGCCCGTGGCATACAGTTCGTAGCACACCAAGAAAGCATTTCCAAGTTCTATATTTTTTTTTGTAATGGATATGGCTAAACAACAGAGTCGGCAACGTTAAACAGTGTGTAACACTGTATTTGAAAATGATGATAGTGTTTGTTTGAGCGACATAGAAGAAGAATTTCAGAGAATATATGCACCTGGAATTAAAAATAGTGAGGAATCAGAGAATGTTGTTACATTCAGACAGAGAAGACGTATAAACAACATCAGTAAGATCATGAATGCTTTCCACAATAAACGCTGCCAAGCGGACAAGCGACTTCTGAAATCTGCGCAGACCTGCTGAAATTAAACGGTGAAAAGCATTCGGACCGCCAAGGGTTAACACACACATACAAGGTGACTCAAACGAAAGTTCACATTTACAAAATCAATAAAAAATTAGACAAGGAGTTTAATAAAAAAATATTCATTACATATTAAAAACCGTTGCGTTCACGGGATTCATTTAATCGAGTTCTAAAATTTTCTATGACGGCTCGGCATGTATTGTCCGTATGGCTGCCATTTCGTGACGGAAATCATTTAATTGTGCCAAGGAAGTCGGTTTGTTGGCATAAACTTTAGATTTGACGTAACCCCACAGGATAAAGTCCATAGGGGTTAAATCGGGACTTCATGGAGGCCAATTTATGTCACCTCTATTGGATATCAATTTGCCAGGAAAAATTTCACGAACTTGTGGTAAACACCTGTTGGACGTGTGTGAAGTTGCTCCGTCCTTTTTTTTTTGTTTGCGCGGGGAAAATGCATTGCTGCACCGTACAGTGGGAGGGGGAGGCGTGTGTGGGGCTACCGG
>DWQX01003425.1:0-17876 GCA_018245475.1 Pharmacophagus antenor
ATATATATATATATATATACATATTGGTAAATCGTTATTTACTCTAAAGAAGAGATTAGTAAATCAGTGATAGCTGGAAAGAGCGGTGATGTTTATTAATGTGATGATAATTAAGTTACGTGTCGTGTGGAAATTTACGCTGTGTAAATCGATGAGGGGCGACCGCGATCCACACCGAGTTCGAGCCTCATCGAGTTCTAACTCGCAGTGAATCGGTTTCCTCACGGGGAACACAGGTTTCCTCACGGTGTTCCCCGTGACGAAACAGGTGTGTTTTCGATGTTCCTATGTTCCAACAGTATTCGAGGATATATGAAATTCAACCCGCACTTAGCCTGATAAATATCGACCTAAATTATAAAGTGGCTACTACTATCAGTTGTGGGACGTAAAACGTTCTTTAGCTTCTGTATTTAAAAGCAGTAATGCCTCACTGTTGTTACAGCAATGATGGTGTTACTCAACATTTTAAAATCTTATCCAAAATCACCTACGATTTCCAGATACAATTACTGAGGCAAGACTACTCGTCCCATTGGGTTAATTAATTTTGACATCCTGTGTCCTGAAACAATAAACCATATGTCGTACTTGACAAATACTCTATGTAATGCCATATTATTTTATTTATAATGTAATTACGATCAGGTGGAAGTTTCGTTTCTAACTATTAGTGTCTCTTTAAATAAAAAATATAAATAAAATAAAGAAATGAACAAAGTGTATATTAATGCATTAACACATTCCGTGCCATTTGGGACGTATTCATATCATCCTGATAAATTTTCACCCATACGAATTGACAAAATAAATACTTTAGTCTATATCAATTCTCAATTAATTTATAAATTATTAAACGAAGAATTGAAAAATTGTCACTGATAAATATTACATAACGATGGAAGAGATAAAAATTCGAAGATCGTTCCTCCAGAGCACGTGTTAATAACCCTTTCGCACATTACCTCCTATGCATGCATCTTTACATGGTTCATATAAATAGAAAATACATGTAAGCCCTTTTATGTTTACTGTGAGAGATTATAGATTGAATGCGAAATTTATAGTACAATATTTTGAAGTTTTTTTTTTTTTAATTCCGTTTCATTACTGATTTATAATTACCATAAACTATAGCAAAGAACTAGCAGTTATTAAATTGATCCACATTCGTTCATAATAATAAAACTGTTCTATGACAGTTGATTAATTAACCTAAGCGACAATAACTAGGAAAAAGTGAATAAAAGTCATAAGTCATACCTTTCAAGCTAAAGTCAAACATTACTTGAAGGAGCCCAGTATTTATTGATAGCGTAAGAAAGTATTGTTTATTAATGTTATAGAAGTATCGGAAAGTAATTATATTAAGGCAAGGATAAATGTAATTAAAATTTAATAGAAGTTATTGAAATCGGTAAATATGCAAAGTAAAGAGTATAATTTTGCGAAGATCAAAAATTTCAGTTAAATTAATTTCCTATAATAATGTATAGTAAAAAGGCTACATAGGGTGGATTTAATATGCATAGGTATTTTTTATTGTACCTATTTATAATCGATATAAATCAAGATGGTTTAAAAGGCTAATATTTGTCAATTGTTAAAAAATATTCAACGCATCGTCTCTGTATTATAGGTATAGATGTTTCAAAAATAGGAATTGCTTAATTTGACCCATGTGACCTATTAAATTAAAGTCGTGACGTCATATTGATTGTAACCTATTTAGAGTCGTATAGAAGAGAATAATTGCTTCACCTTTTTATTTAAAATAGACGTAGGTAGCTAATCTTAATTATTGCGTAATATTTATATAAAGTAAAACAGAAACAATGCGGTAAGCGAAGATTTAAGTTTTAAATTTTAGGAACAATAATATTTATAAAATACCAAGTAAAGTAAAGTAAGTATTATAAAGTACAATAATATTTATAAAGTATTTTTCATATATTTTTTTTTTTACCTTAATTTATAATCTTTTTTCTTTTGTTATTTTCATATACTATATATTATTGCATTAGTATCAGTTCAAATACATAACCTATAGCAATTGTTTTAGAACGTTAATCTTAGAAATAAACCAAGTTTTTCCTTTAGAGATTGACAATAAATAACAGCGGATCTACCTGTCTGACCCTTTTTGCAACTTTACAATTTTTTACTAAAAGGAAAGCATTTTCTTAACAAATCATAAACTATTTACTTTTACTTTCGGGTTACGTATGCCTTGCACTGTTATTTCTAAACTTTTGTGTTTTCAAGTTTGCATACCCGACGTAAATTTGTTTTGTTGTCAAGTACTTGAGATTTGGTATGAACAAAATATACCATATAACAGTAAATAAAATATAGCATCAAGATTCTTTTTTTCCTGCAAGAGGATATATAAAATTTGTCTTAAATATATTTTATGTACCTTCTATAGATATTCTAGAATCAATTTAATATTTAATATAATGTTATTGGAGAGTAATAAGGTATCAGTTATCATAAAGTATATTTAGTAATTTCAAAGTACAATAAAAGTGATTTATGTGTACACATTTATGTTGGCAATAATTAACATTACCAGTTAACGCAGGGTTTTTCGTCATTCCCTGTATAAAATTACCTACTCTTTAAATTATAATAGTTAGTGTATGCTTATTTTATACAATTATACAACATCAAAAAACCTACAGATAACTATTTTCGAGAAACTGGCGGTGTTAGAAAAAGAAAAAAACTTGGAGGTTGTAAATTATTAAAAATAACTAGGTAGCGCCAGTTAAAGATGTTAATATTTTATTTTAATTATCAATTGAGCTTGTAGTCATTTGCTTCATTTTATTTTTGATGAAAATTTATTTAAACTTTATAAAGCGAGCAGTCCATGTAAAGTATTAAAAAAACTCACATCATGTATTGGTTATAACGCTGTTTGAAAAATTTGATATTTTATATTATTATTTGGCAATTCTAATGGACACATTTTCGAATAACACAATTGATCAAGTTCTTTAATGTAAACATCGCCATCTAATGTATTAAATATAAGCGTGTCTGTCGAGTCTGAAACGTTCTCTGTGAACCATGCAAAAGTATTATACTCGATTTTATAAGGTCGGAGCTGCTAACAAAATTTTCATAGATGGCGACACGTGCATCTGTTTTCGAAAAGATTTATATAGATGACGCTAAAACCAATGTTATAAATATCTTGTAAAAAATTTCGTAATTGTAAAATTGAAATATCAAAATGGTTAAAGAAGCTTATTTACAACGAAATTGAATTATCTGAATAGTATATAGAATACAACAATAAATAGACATCCATACTTATACGAACATATTTACGTACACATGGATGCACAAACATACTCGCACACACACAAACACATACACAACAATAAATATCTTTTACAAGGTAAGGAAGATCGGTGTCTCCCAGCATAGGCATTTTTATGTTTAAAATGAGATATAAACAACTGTTTATTTATTTTAACGTTGTTTTACCAATAAATACTTTTATCTTTATAAGTTCTTGACTAATACGTAAAAATCTGTTGTAAATTACTTTTTTTTCTATGGAGAAGTATTAATGAATGTTCTCTATTTTTAGGAATTTCGATAAGAGAAAACGAAAATTGCTTCATTAAACGTTTTACAGCTTAGAAATTTCTATGTTCAACGTATTAATAAGAATTCATATTTCGTTCCGACAACTTATCTACAGAATAATAATTAGCAAATAAATAAATAGTATTTGCATTACTCTATATTTTTGTTTAGTCTACATTATATTGTATTATATTTTTGATAACAATTTTTATCTTAGTTACATAGTTGACGAATAAATGAAGTGTACAAACAAAAAATTACGACTATACTAAATTGTTATTTCTACAAATATTTCTATAAAGACAAGCTTTATGTCCCGTCGTGAAACGGAAAGGAGAGGCAAATGGAAAATTGTTGTAATCTTTTACGGCATCATGTATAAAATATAATGTTATGATTCTTGTTTTATTATTTTTGTATTGCATTATATCAATAGAAATATTCTAAGCAATGTCATTAATGCAAATTTTTGATAGATTTTTAACTTTACAATTTCCAAAAGTTTGTACAATTCACGCTATTAAAAATTAAATTTTGTAAATTACAGTAATATCCTGTTAGTAGTTTCAAAATTGGTGTAAAATATATATTTTTAATAGATTGTAGCATTTAACCAATGACGAATATAGTCGTCAAAAACTCTTAACTGGTTAAAAAGGCTCTTTTCTTGATGGTTCTCAAACTATATCGGTTCGGATATACCGCTGATGACGACTTATTCCACACAATAACAATTAAATTCGAAAAAAAATCCATTCTGTAGGTTTTGTTTCATGTGACAACATATGCATGATTTTTGTTTGTTTTGGTTTCTCTTTGACCATTACTGGCGAAAATTCTAATAAAAAAGTAATTTATATTCCTAGTGTTTTAAGAGTTTTATTATATATATTACAATGTTTATGTCAGTCGATACTTTTTCAGTTCGTATCGGTTATAATGACATTGCGGAAGGAATTAAAAAAATCAACGTCTAATGTGTAAATAGTTTCTATATGTATAGATTAATGTTACCTTTTTTAAATCGATGCCTGGGCGAGTTCGCGGGCGTGCTGTGTTCAGAGCTCTGGTCCGCGGCGTACTCTGTGCCGCTGCTATCAGGCCCCGG
Source organism: Pharmacophagus antenor (assembly GCA_018245475.1). Taxonomy (NCBI): domain Eukaryota; kingdom Metazoa; phylum Arthropoda; class Insecta; order Lepidoptera; family Papilionidae; genus Pharmacophagus; species Pharmacophagus antenor. Next base: position 4,712 of record DWQX01003425.1, read on the forward strand.
CGCTAGAGAAAGCGCGGTGCCGGCTGGACATCTCTCTCTACTCCGGCTCCTCTGCCAGCGGCTCTGTGTCAACGATTAGTTTCTTACACCATCATCTCTCATTTATTATAATAAGTACTACTCTTTCAAATATCTAAACAGCATACAATCAATGGTGTGCCTGAAAGACACGCCTGAACACTTAAACGTACATCCACATTTTGCCTGCTTCCGTGGCATGGTGGCTTACTGCCTGCTGTATAACACGAAGGTCCCGCCTTCGACTCCTGGGCTACAAGAATAGTAAAATCTGGATGGTGGTAGACTTTGCCACCCTAAAGCCTATCTGCCGCCATCAGCACGTTGCTGAGTTCTGGACGAAAACACTTTCTACCACTTTATTGCCGCTTAACATCGGATGAAGTTGAAGTAATAAGTTACAGCACATCAATAATATCATAATCATCATATAGTGCATTATCCTGGTTGCTTCATTGAATAAAATAAAACTTAGAACATAACCTCTCTGTAGCAATCATATAAATTGCGAATTGGGTTTGTTATGCTTATTATGGCAATAAGAAGTGTATGAAACTCGATTCGGCGAATTACAGTCTGTAGCATCAATGACGTCAAAGGGAACGTCACAAACTTTGAATAATTTATACACTATGTGGAGTACTGCGTTGAATTGTAGAATGTAACGACGACTCTATTCTTTATCACGAAGCGTCATAATAGACCGCGTCGTCCTTTAAGGTTCATTAAATTATGAACTTATTCCACCATCGCAATACACGACACAACGACCAAATGCCATCTTCACCACCTGATTAATTGGCAATCGATAAAACAAAAAAATAATTTGCTGATTTCCGTTACGTTCAAACGAAAATACTACCAAAATACAATCTTAACGCGTTTCGCCATACACGAGGCATCTTCGGAAATTAACAAATTATTCTTCAGTTTTATGGAACCATAGAATTCCGCAAAGTCACGCTTGATTGAATATATGATCGGCGATCTTCCATTAAGTGCACTTTTTACCACTAACAAATACTCGGTAGTTAGTCGTCGCCAGCGGTATTTCCTGACCGATACGACTTAGGGATCTTCAAGAAAAGAGCCTACCCTTTTCTTAAGCGTTGGTAACGCAGCTGCTGCTCCTAGAAAGTCATGCTAGAAAATCAAACATCCGGTGAACCGCTCTGTTACCTACTTTACCTATAAAAAGAAATGAAGTTTTAACTAGACATGCTCGGTGTCGAGTAATACGTAGTAATACGAATAGTAATATAATCCCTCGGCTTGTAAATAATGTGCCTGTTGAAAATAAGACTTTTTTATATCAGCAAGAGGCTAACACATGACCTCAATTTCTATTATACATTCGACTGCCGCTGTGGCGCAGTGGTATACCCGCTTACCTTGTAATGCGGAGGTTCCGGGTTTGATTCCTTGGCCACATTGAAGTCTGGATGGTGGTACAGTTTTTCGAACACGCCTGCCTAGCTATCACCATCAACTTCAATCTGCCGCCATTACAGCGTTGCTGTGTTCCGGATATCGTACATGTGACAGCCAGAAGTATTCTGAGTGAACGTGCTCCACCATCTTCGGCCTCACTATGAACATCAGGCGGATGGACACGTGTAGCCTGAGTATTACCACATGGAAAAGTGATGTAACCGAATCTTCATTTATACTTTCCAACCGAATTCAAATCAATTCATCTTACCTTTAAGTTGGTAAAGAAGTGGTGCGTCCTGTGCACGACCGAGAGCGGCGTGTGATGGTGGGCGGAGCGCGCGCGGGGCGGGGGCGCGGCGGGCGCGGGTGACGAGCACGACAACTCCGAGGCGGACTTCGACAGCCGACCGCTGAGCGCCTCCGACCGCTCTGCGGGAATGCGATAGATTGTACAATGTAGACGAGGTGAGCCGACTTCGTGGAGGTGAAGGGAGCAGCTCGATGTGACCGATAGCTGGGGAAATCCTTGGGTTATGCTGCATCCAGCAGCAAATGCCTATCAGATAATGATAATGATGTAACATCAACAATCATAAAAGTATCTTAAACATGAGGGTAGCATGGAAAAGATGGATGGAATGCTTAGTGAGAGATATGTAAATAAATGTTTGTTTATTAACAAGTTTGTTGATGTCTCTTCTGTCTGTCCTAATGGGCTAATGCATAGTTCACGATTTTTGAGTCATAGCACTACTAGTATCAGTAAATTAAACTAACAACACTTTATCTTTTACTTCACTGAACTGAACTAGATTAAATGGTTTTGGTTTTTTTTATCGGTTATGAGCGAACATTTCGTCTCGATTTCACCGGATGTTTAGTGACAATGAGGCCGTAAATGATGAAGTGTGTTCGTCCAGAAAACATCTGACTTTCACATGTATGACTGCCGGAACACAGCAATGCTTCTATGGTGTTAGATTGACATTGAGGGTGGTAGCTAGCTAGGCGGGATTGAAAAACCCGACTACTGTCCAGACCCCACTATTCCTGTGGTCTGGAAATTGAACCCAGGACCTCCGCGCTACAAGGCAAGCGACTAAACCACTGCGCCAAGGAATTAGTTCAGTTCGTTAAGGTCTTCTGGTGGTAGCCTCGGCGTTCTCATGATTACGCAGTCTTTTTTGGTGTGTTTTGGTTAGTACGTATATATTTAAACTAACAACAAATAAGTACCTACCAGTGATGTTTTTCTGGATTGAATTACATTGCTTATTGATAGTAACATGTATATATATGGAACTACATGTTCCAAAGCAATTAATATAAAAAAGCTAGTCTGAAGATGTTATTTAAAAAAATATTCATTAAGTTGGTGCACAATTAAACGGCCTCGGGTAAGTTGAAAGATTATTATTGAAGTAGTAATAAAAAATTTAAAAACGTTAAGTTTCAAGTGTTACTTTTGGACATAGGTTTTTTTTATCATAACTTATGAGAGACATTTGATTTTGTTACCAATTTATGTTAATACAGTAAAATTTTACAATAATTTATAATAAAAAAAATCCTAAATGAAAATTAATATTGCTTATGCAGACAATAGAAAATGAAGTTAAAATTGTAATAATTTGACATCGTTGTTAATTAGCACTGACCAATAACAATTCAAATATAAAGTGAACGCGTAAGATTTGCAATACTATTATTTCAACAAAGGATAATTGCCGCTCGTAAAATCCGTCCTAAATCCCACTCGTGCGGAATTCTTATAGGGTCAATTGTCTTTTTGGTATAATAGGAGCGGAATCCGATTTATAGTAACAAGAATAATTTATAATACGTGTGATATCACTCATTATTTTGAAATTCGTGCGAATGTATTATTATAAGATATATCGGCTGAGGGCACAAAAACTTATGTCTACCGTCACGATAAATAAATGACTGTCTTGCATTGAGCGGTTTTATTAAAACGTCTCGCTATCCCGAATATCAGTATAAAGTAGAAGTCAAACATCTTTTAGATTACGTTCGATTGTTGAACTGATTTTTTTTTGTTATTTTGCATATTTATTATAATTATCCTTGACTTAGATTAACCTGATATTAAGTGACAATGAGACCGTAGACAGTGAAGTGTACGTCCAAAATACTTCGTACTCTTACATATATGATTGCCGGAACAAAGCAATGCTGTGAAAGCGGCCGATTGACATTGAGGGTGGTAGCTAGCCAATCGGATTCAAAAAACCCCACCGCCAACCAGACTCCACTCCTCATGAAGCTCGGGAATCGAACTCTACGCCTCCGTACAAAGCATACGGTAAATCACTATGCCAGAGGCAGCTATATTAAAGATACAAATATAATAAAAATAAAACATATGCTCCTCTTCTGAATACTGTGCGCCTCTCAGGGAACACGTTTTCAAAATCACTGACATATATTACTGTTGAAATTTATAAATTAATTATTGCGATTATTCGAAATGAAACAACGAAAACGAAAATAAAAAACAATAACAAACCTCTTAATCCTACTACACTTTGCGAACAACACTCATGTGCAGCTGTAAAAACTTCCGCCGCATTTTGTATTTCGTGTAAATCTCTGTTTTAATACATTATTCACCGTATTTTCGTTTTATGTATATCTATATATGTGAAACAACATTACTCCAGAGGAGCAAACGTTAACGAGTGACAGATGATATTTATGATTTGTTAACATGTAGTTTAGAGATATCACCTCTGTTATTTGCGGGATAAAAGACCTTTATAGATCTCAAACGATGCATGCACGTTCTTTACAAATTTGTATGTTACTTATATGCAGGAAACAGAACATCGAGGTAAGTGCAAGAGATGAATGTATAGAGGACGTAAGAATGGAATAGAATTTCTTACAAGATATAAGATCGAAAAACGGGTAAGACATGAAGACGATTGGATTCAATAGAAAGATTTAAGGTTAAATAAGGTTATTTATTCACACTGAGCAATTCCTACATACATGTAATGCTGTTATGGCGGCACATAGAGAATATAAGGTTGGTAGTTAGCTAGACAGGTTTCAAAAATATTAGTAGACTATAACATTTGATGGAACTAAAATATTAAAAAAAGATTCTCTATTTGAATGTGTAAGTTGAAATTTGAATTATAACTTTTGATATTATCAGATAATTTTTTATATTTAAATATACCCCATCTGTGATTTATTTTTTTACCTATGTATTTATTCCTACTTCTTAATATGTTATTCTATTTTTAATATTTTATTATCTTTGGTCTTTAAACTTATTATAATACATTTACTCAATCTATTATGATTGGTTTATTCACTGTTTTATTTAGTCTGCATTGTATTATCGGATATTGTTAATAGGAAACAAATTTCTATCAAATCCCAAATAATTTCATTGAGTACTGGACGCTGAGTTAGTTTTGTTACGATCTCATAAATAATAAGGATCATGGCTTCACTATCAATACTTGAGTAGGTACAAATCATGTTTTTTTAGTAATCCCTACAGATAGTCTTTGGTCTTCATTATAATCGCATATAAAACTAGAATGATCACGTAATAAATAATATTCTATTTATAAAATGAAGGTGACGTAAATGAAGTCGTCCGCAATTTATCATTTTGGTGTCTTGAAAGCGTATTTTAAAAATTGTAGTAAAAAGGAATAAAATTGTAAGACTCATGTGCCACAAATTACAATTTTTGCATAAGATCATCAGGTATGTATATGTTTGCATAAGATCAGGTACAATATAATAGCAACAGCTTTACATGACATTACCGATTCAAGCGTTTATACCTTTAATATAAGTTATTTAAAAAAAAGTTATTGCCTTCAATAAGTTGACCTACAAAACACGAATATATAATGCGAATAGTTCGAAATTAGACAACGGTTTGCATTTCATTTGGCTGACGGAAAAATCTGTTTGTAATATATCAAGTCTTTTATGATATGGAAGTATTATAGTTATATCTATTCTGGCAAATAATAATGTAACTATACTATTTTACAGAATTATAATATATAATTATGAGTATATATATATATTTTATATTTTGTTTTTAAACAGAAAATTATGCTCTGTGAACTTAAGTTTTTTTTTTGAGGTTTTTTTATTAATTAGGCACATTTACTTGTAAATAAACAAGAAAGTAATAAGTAAAAAATGGCTTAACTGATTTCGAATCTCAACTAAGAAAAATTTCTAACGAATAACCATTTGTAAAAAAAATGTAAAAACTAAATCGTTTTTTAATAGCATTACTAAAAATAGAATCATGTAAATGTATACTAATAATTATATATTGATCTTACACCGACACTGATACATAGAAAACAGGACAAAATTATGACTCCCCTCTTTACGGACGCAAGGTAAAAACTCTGTGACGATTACATCACGGCGTTAATTAAATTGTCGCCTTAAGAAATGAACGCATTAACTCCGACTCTCTTACGTTTATGTTAACGATGGCAATAAATATAGTATGCCATTATTTTTATCACGGAGCAATCGGACATTGCCCGCTTCCACTACCTCGCGCACGGCGCAATTATGGTCGTGAACCTTTCCCAGAACCTGCGACTAGGTTATTAGAAGCGAGGGAGGCGTATTTGCTTTACTAATTAATGCGAATGAAACACAATCGGCATGAGACCTGTGTAGTATTTTATTATTTATGTTATCCCTTTCCAGGAATATTTCACGTTTGAGATTGGAATCATTATTTATTTTTCTCCTTTCTTATGTTAAATATAAGAATGAGATAAATTACTTGATCATCATAAAACTGATACGTGATTGTAGTTGGAAATTTGTAAAGGATTTTTAATTACTCTCATGATACTGTAACAAATTATATTTGACCACAAATCTAAAGATATTGGTGTTCGCTTAGTATTCGAAATTATATTGATCATAATAATATTAAACTTTTTTCAGTTTGACTTTAACTATAAAGAAAAAGTATGTATTTCTGTACATACGTGTGCGTGTGTCAAACGCAGTGTATATTTTTTTTATCTAATATATTTTTTTAGAATGTTTATAAATAAAATATAAAAATACATCTATAAAAGCTAACTGTACCAAGTTTCACACTCTTCTGTTCGCGTAATTATCGTTAAAAGCGATACAAAGGTTTTGGTTCCCGTGTTTCTATATAAGTAATTAAATAAAATAAACAAAGAACGATTACATTCTAAAACTTTTATTGAATTGTAATACTTTGAAACTTGCCCTTTAATTAACACTTGTCCATTAACGTAATAAATTATTAAAATAAGAATGCTTTATTATTCACCGTGCTCGAAACATTTAATGGTACGTCTTTTGTATCATTAACAATTTATGAAAATTATTATTGTAACGTATGAAAAGGTAGTGACACAGCTGCGACATTTCTTTAAACGACAACGATATAAGTAAAATAGTACTGCTTTGTCATTTATGGTCTTAATTTCGGATTTACCAATGAACTTAAGCCGTGAACCATCATGCAGTACGAACTAAAAAGTAAAATTAACCTTTTTTGGAATTAAAACCACTAACAGAAATAACAATTTTAACTTTTTAAAGTATCTATAATATTTATCACTAACATAATTAAGTATATATTAAAAACATGTGAATTAGAATTAATGCGATTCTGTCGGAGTCATTAGCTAACCGGTGAATTTAATGTTAAGTTGACCATTATGCAAAATGAAACTTAATAATAGACTTCGTAGAATTCTACTTTCAGTGACAGTGTCGTACAATTAATTACAATCACAAAAATTGTGTTTTTCTTTATTTAAATAACTCAAAAAAGTGAACTTAGATTTGTAAACCTAAAGTATTGGTAAATAATTGTTATCCGCGAATGTAAATGTGATATAAACTGTTGTAATTATATTAAAAGCATTAACTCGATGTGTACGACATCAACCAACTAGTGCAAATGGTATTGGTTTCGCTAGAGATATAGTTGGATGAAGCAAAATCTTATTTTCAGGAATGATCGCACAACGGTTCTGCATACTGTAAAATTTGGAAACCACAAATATCTCAAATCACAAATAAACACAAAGATTAAATTGTTTAAAAAACAATTATGCATGTTTAGACGTAATTTGTTTGATTATCGTATGGCATGCATGACGGTCATGAAAGTTTTCGAAAATTTATTTCTTTTTCTTAGATATTTAAGACTACCTTATGGATAAGTTTTTTTTTTTCAATATAGTCGGCAAACGAATGAGCGTTTGACGTAACAGAAAGTGATCTTCATCGCATATATACAATCGTAATATTTGACAGGAACGGGAACGAGAGTCGTAGACGGGTTGACCTTTAACTCTTTCCGCTCGCCAAAATTTGTTGTTACAGGCGTACGTGCAAAACACACACTGTGTTATTTTGTATTCCAGATGAAACCGACGACCCCGCAGGTTGTTAAAAGTTTATAAAGACATTTGTCCAGTTGTCTAGTCGTAAGTTTGAATGGCCAGTAATATTTAAAGTTAGTAAAGAGGATTTGCACTTTTCCTTGAGTATGATGAATGTCCCCGCTACGGGCACACCACCCCAAAGGGTTAAAAAGGGAATAAGCATTTCACTTGAAAGTAGCGCTTGAGGCATCTGTAGTTCATCATGTTGCTATTTATTTATCGGCTTAAACAAGTCATGACGTGATAATAACAAAAGAAAGTTTTATATGAAAGCAAAACTATTTTGATTTCACATTTTATCTACATTGGCATTATGGCAATCGATATACGTCTGCATATATACTCTTTCCCCCAAGTGTCCCCACATAAAACCTGTACCGCTTGCGTCGAGGGGTTTGTCGAACGAGCAATGACGTCGTGCTGTCGAACCCTGTGTAACATCTCCTGAGGATGCCGCGTGTAGCGGCGAAACACTTTTAGTCGTAGTTTTTGCGATTTAGCAAATTAATTTTGGGTTGTATTGAGTCACGGAGTTACGCAAAGTAACGCTTGAATCAATAAATAATAATAATGTTAAGTTTTTTTTTTTAATTCAAACGAATATTACACATCGAATAAAACTAAAATTCATCGCTTTTAATTTTAAGTATTGAATTCTCGACTTTTCTACTGGGAGTACTGTAAACCACGTCGACGCTTTCAATCATTTGGAACGTGAACATTGCCGGGAGTGATGAGGAGACAGGTCTGCTGACGTCATAGTTATCATTGCGTACTTCAGTTTTCAATTATTATTTTTAGTGTTCCCATCTAGGCAGAATGAGCTCAGTGTGTTGGAGTCTTACAGGGTTTTTTTAATTCTCTGTGGGCCGAAGTTTTGTCAAAATTGGGAGGACAAAAAGCAATAATAAACTAATTTATGCAAATGAAAATAAAATCAGTTTAAACAATTAATTGCAGTATTCTTTGTGACTTTCTTAAAACGACGAATAATATTTGCATTTTTAGCGTTAAATAGTTAAGTGCGACGAAATTCTTAAATATAAATTTAAATCGTAATTTTATTCATGGCGTAATATTTGCATAAATATAAAATAATTGCTATAGTATCTTATGATCGCATATTAAATAATAAATCATTATTATGTGTAATGTTTGCATATTAAAAAAAATTCGCATCACCAACAGTAAGAAACATCTGTTAAAAGTGAAACTATGAAAGAACTGACAACTACTTAGTACCCAATTCAGACTATAAGGGATTTGGAGGGCCCGCGAAGTATCTGGTAATAAAACAACTGAGTCCAACTATGTTAGATCTATTTGGTAACACGATCGACAAAGGTATGGGCAACAAATCTTAGTGGATTTTTTTTATAGACTTATTACGAAACAGAATATTTAATGTGTGACAATAATAACGCTCTTATTGAAATTTTTATTGCAATAATATAAATATAATACAGACATTTAATAAAAAATAATTATAGTTTTTATAATATTAACTATGCGGTATCCCCTGGCAATGAACACATAAATAATACAACTGTAATACTTGTTGTTCGAGTAATATAGATAGTTATTAATTTAATCAGTTAACAAATGACAATTTAATTAGGAAATAAATTTTCACATATCAAAAACTTTTGTTCTGCAATGCTGTAATAAGTTAATTTTCACATTTTTTATGGGGTTTTTAGTGGGTACAAGTCCGACATAGTTTGTTCTTGGCCCCGTGAAGATATACGAAGGTATTCCCCGCACATTAAAGTAAGGTATCAGCATTTAATAAATAATAACCACATAAAGGAACCCTTCACAATGCTATACAATATTAACGAGTGCGTAATAACAAAGAAAATTGCCTGATAAATGATATGGCTTGTAAAATGGACGGTAGTTGCCTGGAATAATGCGCTGTAGGCGATCCAAAGCCGTAGCACGTCGTATTAACTTCCTTTGTGATTGAAAGATATCGCAGACGACTCCTATTCTATTGCAATTCATTGAAACGCATCAATGTGGAAAAATTTTACATGAGGTTTTTATTTATTTATTTATTTATGTACTTTTACAAGACGTGCAAGGCGGACTTAATATGATACATATAATCTGCCAGTCTATATTGAGTGATGGAGATAAGAGATATTATAGTTTTATTTTGTGGTGTATGCGAAAGAAATTTATGTAGTTTTATATAATAAATAAATTAGGACTAATAGGCGCAAGATAAGATCAGTTCCAATCAGTAGCTCGGAACGTGCGAACACAGCTTTTGGGCAAAATACGTTTAGTGTAAACAAAGTGTTTTGTTAAGCATGTAGCTACAATACGAAAGACATTACTTAAAAAAGAAACAAAAAAAAATAGTACTTTTTTATTGTGTTAAGAGAGTAATCTGTTAATATGTATGTTGTGTTGACTTAAAATTTACTTTTGTGTATTTTGCGATTTGTAGAATGGATTTGATACAGGAGCAAACGCTGATGAAATCAGTACCTAATGTCGGATCAATTTAATCTTCTTTAAACTCACACTTCTCATTTCCTACGTACATACTTGACGAAAGCTGTATCAACAAAGGCAATAGATAAGATTTTATACACAGGTATATATCATATCCAGCCCCATTATGATGAAAAATAAACTAATGAAATATGAAACATTTAATGCTCTCGACGTGTATACCCGTTAAAATACTGCGAAACATTTAACGTTTATTTTCACGATGTAAAATAAAAAAAATACCTTGTACATATATGCAGAAATTCTACATATTTCGTTAAACTTGTAACAGGTTTCTTTACTCTATATTTAACGTGTAAAATTATCATTGCATGCTTTTAATATTGCACCCGGTGATATTTTAAAAAGAAATTCCACCGCTAACTGGTTAAATAATTTTCATTATTACAAAACATGTTAATTCTATTTTTTTATTATATCCTGTCAACGAATTAAATTATTTCACGATATAATAATATAATAATATTTAATTTTACATCAATGTTAGTAATTTATCTTAATGTTAGAAGGAGAAAAATCAGTGTAATCTAATTTCCTATGGGAACCATACTCTGCTAGGGAGATGAGGTATAATCTATACCATATTTCGAATTGGTCATTTCGAACAATCTTTAACAAAGAATTGACTTTATTACACATTGCAACCCCATCGAACCTTAAAATTATCATTTAGATTAAAATATATAAATAAAAATACAAGAATTCTTTTTTCTTCCTTGAATTTAAACGAAATTATTAATGTCTACTTCCATTTATTATTCAGGTTAATTAAATAGGGGCGCTTGAATTAATTAAATACTCTTTGCAAAATTGATATTTTAGTTACGAGTTTCTCCTAAGGTATTCTCGCGGTCACGGACATAAGAAACGGGCATTTATTGGATTTTTTTTTCATTATTAGATGTGACAGGTTTCTACATAACTGCGTGGTTTTATATTAACGTATATTTATTTTTATAACATTATCTGTAATATGTATATATGAAATATAAAGAAATAATCTATATATTACGGAAGTAAGTTTGTATATAATTTAAAATCCATATAAAAAACGTGACGGGAAAAGAATTTGGAAATGAATGTGTTTCAATACTAATGATTTTATCAATTGATGCTTTTGCGTGATAGTTAGTGTATGTACTTTATTTATGGGTTATGGGTCCAGTGTTCAATTCTCAACACGAATATTATCAATAAAGTTTATATTTCATAAATAATCCTATTAACCTTCTCATTGTGATAAGACACGTACTTCTTGTTTGTTCATAAGCTCTAAAATAAATAAGATGAAAATATTTTTTTATGTAATCAGCACAATGATATATTTTTTTTCGTTTATGAACTAACACTTGGCCTCTATTTCACCTGATGATAAGTGACAAAGAGGCCGTAGATGGTGAAGCGTGTGCGCCCAGAATATATCTGGCTCTCACATGTATGACTGACGGAACACAGCAATGCTGTTGAGGGTGGTAGCTAGTCAGGCGGGTTTGAAAAACCCTACCCCCTTCCAGACTCCACTACTCCTGTGGCCCGGGAATCGTACCCGGGAACTCTGCGCTACATGGCAAGCGGTTAAAAAAATATTATTTTAGTACGCCAAAAGTAAAAGTAGGTAAAAGTATAATTAGAAATATACTAAAATATCTAGTAATTATATGTACTACGTACAGCTTTTCGGTTGGTTTAGTTTGCGAAGCTCCAGATCTTCTCAGCGGGCTCATTACTGGGAAAGTCCGTAAATATTTGTCGGATGTTTTGCACTCGAATATTCCACAGGCGTTAGGATAAAGCAATTAAGTAAAAAAAGCAACTCGCATTATGTGCGGTTGACCACTCCCGGTGGTTATATAGGAAGACGTCATATTCTTTTTTTCTATATTATTAATATTAAATAAAACAATTACCACGCCAAGGGAAGGGAGCAAGTGACGACTACCTTCATAATAATTTTCGAATGTTTCACTTTGCACAACGAGTTACTAAAGTAGGTATATTCAACAGGTGCAGTTATGTTTGTCTAGTTAATGTAGTCCATATACCGTGACGTGGCCATTAAAGTGTTGCCATACGTCGGCGTATTGGACGTGTCTCAGTGTAATCCGATAAGCCGAGCACGACGTCGCATCGCATTAGCCAGCTGCCTAACACTTCGCTGAAGGCCGTAACCAATATTCGATGTGAATTATTTGAAATTATATACATTAATGATATTATTTTCTTACCGTTGTTATACAGTATTAATAGTTAAAAAAAAATATGTTAATAAATATTTCTGACGAATTGAAAAAAAAAATTATCATTTCAAGTTTGTTATAGCATATACTATGATTAAATAATGAAAAACGGAAACTATAACATTTGTACTAAATTTGCCGTACATTGCATCAGCATTTACCAGTTAAATGACCGTTTAGTTATTTAATATAAATAAAATAACACATGAACTCAATTTCATTTGATGTTAAGTGACAATATTTGTAAGTCATCATTCAGGTGCATATAAATATCGGTCCATTGGCGTGAGTGATCAATCGACATCGTATCCACGGTAGAGTACATGACACACCAGTGCAACGTATTTCGATCCTCCGAGCCGGCCATCGCAACAAACACTAAAATTAGGGAATGAATGAATGAATGAATACATTATTGTACATAAAACAATTACATATAAAGGCTATGAGACAAAATTGTACAAAGGCGGACTTATCACTATA
>DWQX01003426.1:0-17875 GCA_018245475.1 Pharmacophagus antenor
ATCATACGCAGATTTAAAATATTTTGCAAATTATAACCTGTGTACAAAGTGGTCTCAAACTTTTGGCCGGCAGTGCATATATCCTAACCGATACGACTTATTATGGTCAAACTTATCATTGATTATCAGGTGAACGTCCTGCGCTTCTTATTTTATAAAGAGTAATTTGTATTTTCTATTCACATAGACAAATATAATATTTATTATGATAAGAGAGAATTTAAATTTACTAACATGAGAAGTAGGTTAACAGTAATCAAGTCGACTTATTTTTAATGGAGACTAGAAGAGTGTTTACTTTACTAGTAAAGTGATATCTAAATCGTATGCATGAAGTATCTAGTATAAAATATGCGCAACATAAAAAAAAAAGAATACCAAAATCAAAAAGCTTTTTTTTACTTTACAATTACAGTTGTATTTATTTTATTATTCCTTTGAATACTTACATTGTGCTTTCTAATATATTGTATAACTAGTATATTTATTAAAATATTATCGAATAGAAAATTCTGCTCAATATATGTAATCGATAATATTTTTTTATCCTCTTTTCATCGAATATACTGATCTGTGAAATGTCAGAAAAAAATGTTTCATTGACACCTTATTGGAAACTGGTGAAAAAGCTGAGAATGTAATGGCAAAGAAAAAAAATCATTTATTCATTACTACATAAAATATATATTTTTTAATTTAACGCTATTTTTTAATATAAGCAACTGAAATGGTTTTCAACTAGGCTAAATGCTAAAAACTGTTAAATAACAATCAAATCTTTGAAAATAAAAAATAAAAGTAGATCAATATCGATTAAGCCAATTCAAATAGGCAAATACTCGAATGAATCTCTTAACAGGCCTTGCTTTTGTTTATACCCTCGCAACGGAAGTATTATGCCGACCCTCTCTCAGCTAACTCTCCACGGTGTCCTTTATTTTCGCCTTTAGTCGAAAATATAAGAATGCCTTTACGGTTCTAGATCTTTCTCTCTATACTTTTCTAATATTAAGTCTCTGGTAGATAATTACATATATTTTAGCGTCCAACGTAGTATGTTGAAATACTGAATTTAATTTTGCGTAGATGTAAAAGAGCGTGAGAGAAAAATTATCGGGCGCCGGTCCTTGTTTGGATGATAACCTAGCGATGTGTTATTTCCTTTGATCATTAGCAAAGTTAAGCCGATTTTGCAGTTGATTTGAAAAGTTTTATTTTTAAATAAAGATTATTTGCTTATTTAATTTGAAAACTAGTCAGTACCTGTAACAGCAATAGAGAGGAATTTGTGCTATTTTAAAATAGAATCACGATTTAAGGATACAGGAATTGCTTATAAATACGCATACATTGCATGAAAGATTAGTCTAATACGTTCACCGTACTCAAGTTGACTTTTACATCAATTTGTGAGATTTAATTTATAATATAAATACCCTTATATGCCAAATACCCTTTGTATTTAATTAAATAAATTTCTGTTGCAGTCATAGATTTTGTTTTAGAATGCAAAAATATTACTCTCCTTAAATTAAAATCACACCAGTTTTTTTTAAAGTGGCATAAACCTTTTTACAGTGATATATTAAAGCAAATTAAGGCAGAAGTTATTGCTGTTATTTTATCATACTATACCGCATTTACATGTGATAATTACCAGTAGTAATTTATTTCTTTTAAATAATTATATAAAATAGATTTTACGAAGCTTCAAATGAGTTCTTGGTTGTTAACATTACGACGTCATAGGAATGTAACTTTCAATTGTAGTAATTCGCTTATAAATGACGAGCATCGCTCTAGACGACAAAGGAAACGTGTGACAACTATTTCAAATATGGCCGACATCAGACACGTCCCGGCGTGAGCAAAACGACGAAGATAACCGACATTAGTAGTGGAAGACAAAGACATACTTACACGCAGATAATACAAGCTCATATAACTTCGGAATAGGTGATTAACTTATGATTACAGACCGGCGTCAGCGCGTAATTGAAAGATTTTTGAAAGACGCATCTGTGCATGCGGCAAGCCGCGCTGTCATTAAATTTGTGCACGCCATTTTTTTTTCATCGTGTCATCGGCGATTTTGTTATTAATGATGAATATCGGAAAAATTATATGAGGTTATAAAGTCTTTACACGTGCTGTTAAGTTATTATGATACGTAATAAATTATGCTTGAAAAATATTCAATAAAAGACCAATTGTGGTGAATAATCAAATAATTAAAATGCAATTAATTATATTCCGTTAAGGTCTCTATGTTCAACCAGTTTGTAGCCTTTCATTTTCTATTTTTGAAAAAAAAAATTAAAAAAAGGAGTCTTAATTTTAAAATAATGAAATAAATATATAAATATGTGAACATAACAAGCGAATTGAAAATTTGTGCAAAATTGTTCAACTAATGTTTATTTATAAGCTATACTATATAAATGTAATAAAATGTTTTAATGAAAATTTTAATATGAGTTAATTAAGCAAACTCCAGAAAAAAACTATTGTTGTTAGCACAAAAGCAAAAAGAAGATATCATAGCGGCTAACAATGGGCATTTGAAATTTGACGTTACATCAACGAAAGGCGGGACTCTATGCTCCATATGTAACAGATTAAAATATTACACGGGCGAAATAGTAATCTGTCATTGGCGGCACAAGACCAGTTGATTGAGGAAGTCATTTCTTGTGTTTTTAAACGGAAATAACATTTTTTTTACATCCCCCGGTACGCGCCGCGGGACATTAGATATTATTGTTGTGTTGAATATCTTCATCGTTATTACACTTGCATTAGATAAATGAGCGGGGTTCGTTCCAACACTTCTACCACGGATGTTATTTATTTTTCCACGGATGTTATTACGGGTATATGTATGCGTTATTTCCAAGCAGACATTAAATGTTTAACTATTTATTTACAAAATTTGTGATAACCAATGACGGTTAAACCATGGCCGCGTATAAATAATTACTTCCATTTTAATTACTACAAATATTATTGGATTTATTTCTTTGTGCACACGCGTTATTTATTATTTTCAAATAAGTTTTGTTTAAGCGAGACCACGTGTTGTTGTAGATTTAACTTGGTCTTAATATTTTATTCCTTTGAATATCAATTATAAAAACGAGCCTGGAAATCCACGACTAAGATTGTTTGAAAATAGAATTTTAAAAATGAAAATGCTCTCTCAAGAAAATGTTCTCAAACACTGTTGTTTGTGTACTTTAAAATATAGGAGCTGTTGGGATGGTTACATAATATTATAAAGAATAATTATTAATAAAAAAGTTTCTTGATTAAGCAATTATTTTTAATAAATAAGCATATCATGTATACACGAATAAAAAAATAATACTTTTTAATGAACGCATCTGTGTAAATAAAAGTCTATAGTACATTTGTGTAGTAACATACAAAATAAATTTTCAAGGTTACAATAGCATAAAATTAATCTGTCACAATCATTTCAACTTAAATATGACATTAACTTCAGTTACACAAGATGTTATCTGTGTAATGATAGTGTGTAATGCCCGTAATTTTACTTAAATGTTATCTGTGCCCAGTGAACACTATGTAAGCAATATAAAATATTATAAAAATATGAAAATAATAAATTACACAAACATTTTATATTACAGTTTACCAGCATAGAAAAATATTTATTTGGTCACTAAAGTAAACAGATGTCCATAATATGTAATAATTATCATTAATGACTTTATAGTTGGTATTTTATAATTATTTTGAATATAGATAAAACTTTTCCATGAATTATGATATCCAAAGGACTTTAAGAAGTTTCTAGAGATAAACGAATGACTGTTTTTAAATCAAACATAACTTCATCACACATTCGTTCAAAATTATTGATAATATTTTAATGTTGATTTAACAATAGTTGATTTAAAAATTGTGTCATGATTATTTACATTTTTTATTCTTTAATCTTTATTACATAAATTAACCAAAAAATTAACAGACCAAACGTTGGCACGATAATAATGTAAAAAAATAATTTGTGTAAAGTGTCGCAAAATCCTTTATCTGACCCGTTATTAGTATCAAAATTTTTGTTTTTTTTTTCATGGTTCGTAGTAATTTACTAATGATAGATATAGTCGCCAAAAAAAAAACTTAACTGGTTAATTAGATAATATAAATGACAAATGAAGTAATGAAAAGTAAATATTTTCTTTCGTTAAATAATTAAATAATGACATTATATCCCACAACATTATTTCTCTTCAAAGAAGATCGAATCATTATTAGCTTCCATATGAACGCTTCAATTCACGCTGGGAATTATTATATTTTATTACCCCACAAATTATTCCTATACAACCTCCTGTGGGGTCCGCAAAGGTGTCAGTCCCGGCGCATTTATATTGCCCCCTATTATGAAAAAAAAACGAATAAAAAAAAACGGCAGCAAAAAGCCTGCGCCGCCATTATGCGGCCCATACACGGTGAGCTTTTACACGAATAAAGTGAGCTTTAGAGCGAATTCGCTGACTAATTGATTGTGAATGGGGTTCTTTATATAATTGGATAGCTATGGGGTGTTGGCCTCTTCATTGGTTATTAAGTTTTAATTCGGTAAATAAATTCTTTAATCTTATTTATTTATTGAAAAGCTTTATTGCACAATTTTATGCATACGTTGAACTTGAATCCCAAATGCCATTCGCTGCTAGTTTACCTCGGGGTTTAAAGTTTGTCGGTTTCATGACATCTGCTAAGACGTAACGTATCATCCGAAACCAGAATGTATAGGAACAATTGAAGCCAGAATTTTAATAAAAATTATTTTAAATATAATTTCACTTGTTCACAAAGTTTTTATCAACGATACTCGTTTGTCCATGAAAATAAAACGAAGATTTATGTATTATAAGACAAGCCGAAAACCACTGCGCCGCGCAGGCAGTCTTGAATGTTAAAAACAAGGCAATTTTTGAAAGCAAGGTGTCATGTATCCGTCCTTGTCATTGTTATTGAGTAAGAAAGGAAGAGGTTTCGAATTAATTTAATTACTATCCCGACACGATCATCGGATCTTA
Source organism: Pharmacophagus antenor (assembly GCA_018245475.1). Classification (NCBI taxonomy): domain Eukaryota; kingdom Metazoa; phylum Arthropoda; class Insecta; order Lepidoptera; family Papilionidae; genus Pharmacophagus; species Pharmacophagus antenor. The sequence goes on from DWQX01003426.1 coordinate 5,076, forward strand.
TCTCGTCCATCTGTGATGCGAGCTTGTCGATGGCTTTATTATATGCCGAGCTTACAATGGTGCAAGCTTTATGAGGGTACCCGAATACTTAATTTAAAATAAAACAGAAAGGGCTTTTGTGTCAATAACATAATGTTTCACTGTATAAATTTGCTCTGTACAACATTTTTTTGAAGTACTGCTTTTGTATTAATTATATTTCTATGTGTTAAAATGGATAAATATATTACGCTGAAAAATTTTTTGTTTTTTTTTTGTTTTATAGGTATACATTATTTTAGGTAGATTGTATTATAGTTTTTATTTAGTCAATCTACATTAAAATTACATATAGTATAGAAGCTATTTAATTGACAATGTACGTAAAAGAATAAGTAACGAAGAAACTTATAGGAAAATTAAAGTATCTAACATAACTCAAAGGATTGCTAGCCATAAGTGGCATCCGGCATCAGCCCTTAGAGCAATGTTCAAGAAAAACTGACGCTGGATGAAGCGGTAAGGTCCTCAAGTGACGACCGCGTGGTCGTACACGCAGAAAAAGTAGACCTCCACATGGATCGATCTAGTAAAGGCCCATGGGCGAGGCCTAGGTCCAACTAAGGGAATCTATCATCTGATCATGTAGTACAAGGATAATGAGACTTCATCATCATGACTTTTTCTAGTTCCTTTCTTAAATAAAGGCTTCTTCTCTTTGCATTCCTGCCTGTGTTATCACCGTCTCATTCACTCATGATCTCGGTATAGCGAGGTATCGTCAAACGTGGGAGGGCTTTGAATCTCGTGCGATATGTTCTGATCACGTCACTCAATTTAGTTTTACTGCGAATCTAGTTATTCCGTTCTCAGTTTGTAGGGCGATGATATACCGAATGGCCTATAACACAGAAATCCCCGGTTTTATTCCGAAGTCACTTGAGTGTGAATGAGTTTGGATGATGATAACAGTTAAATGTTGATAGCTAACGCTTGGCTAGCTAACTCTCTCGACATAAGTCGGTCGGGAAGTGTAATATCAAGCGTCGCTCTCACTATACCTTGCGACATTAGCCCTAAGTATGCCCAAAGCGATAGTTGGAGAGTTTCATATGGCCTTTCTTACCATTCACCAAGACAATTAAAAAGAAAACTTCACTGCACCTATTTTTATATTACGAATTGATATATGAAACTTGAAATATCAAATAATAATAATAAATAGATATTTTAGAAATTTTACAGATAATTCTCTTCACTATTTTGAAACACGGGTTGACTGACAAACGTCAGACAGTCCTTTCTAATAATAAATCGAATAACAATATTGTATTTTAAAATGGAATGCAAAAAGAAAAAGTGCCAAAACAGAATAGCAGACTAATGACGTGGATATATGTCTCGTCACAACCTCTTTGCGCCACATACACTGAACTTCTCTGCAGATTCTTGGTGAGGGTCATGATTCCTCCAGCATAGACGAGCACAGTCATAGCGCACTGTTCGACCACTATGACTTTAATATGTATTAGCAAATATGTATCTTTCTATTCATACCGAACCGCAAATTTAAACATCGCATTAAACGTTGCACATGTCAATAGCTTATGCGTTGTAATACATTAAATATGGCAGTGGCCCGTTATTTAATAACCCCAAAATTTACCCGGACACCCTCTAGCGGGATTATCCGCCCGTTTTTGTAAATAAACCGCCGGCCTTTTGTGGAAAAAATACAGTATTTTAGGGTTAAGCGATGCTACTATACGCGCGCTTTGTGCAACGCAATGTAATTAATACCGCTATTGTAACTGCAAGATTACGTTTAATAGTAAATGTATCGACAGTAATTATTTTTTTAATAATTAGATTTTTTTTTTAACATATTTTTTATTTCCTAAAATTGTTGGTATATAAAACATATTCACTTATTAACTATAAAAAATTCATTAAGCAGCAATTATTGTACGATCCTCGCTATCCGTAATCATTCTACATATATATAATATACACCGAGTGTACTGTCGATTGAATTTTATTAATAATTTTTATAAAAGTACCACTAGTAATACAATTGAAAATTTTGATGATAGTTGTTTACCTATACATTCTCTTGTGGAGTAACAAATTTGCAGTCATTTGTAACTTAACTTGTAACATGGAAAACTCTGGTTCGATGTCAAGGCCATAAGTGCGTTAGCAGAGTGGCAAAGTTTTTCAAACATCGAGATTGGTTGCTAACGTCTGGCGAAGTACTACATACGATATAAATCTGCTGTCATAACAGCGTTGCTCTGTTCCGGCAGCCTCTTAATCACTTAATATCGCGTGAAAATGAGGTCCAGTGATAACCAATTGCCGACAAATCTATATTAGATATATATGTTTTTTATATACAAACTTTAAAAACAAAGAACAGAATAATGTAACACACTTCTATTGTATATAATGGCATCTATATAAGTAATAAAGGTTTCTTGAAACACGTTATGTGTTAGAAAAAATTCCATTAAACTCCACACACCTTTCAAGGGTTGTTCTTTAATAGATATTGATTTAGATAACCCACCCCTAACCAATTGATTAATTCCATTTTTTTTAAGAAATCGACTCTTTGGAATAATGAGGTTGCTCTTGCGAGGGGTTTGTCGGTTTTTGTAGTCAGGTGTTTTCGTTTTTAATTGGTAGGCGCCCTTTGAATTTGGGCGGTTTCTATTAGCTTTATGTACCAGCCCTCCTGCATATATTCCCAAATTATACAATGCTTCGATCCTTTTTGAAGTAAATATCGGTGAGAATATTTTTAAATCAACAAAAAGAAGATTCTACTTGTTTCGTTTGCTCTTTTAACCGTTTAAACCAATAAATGAACCTAATAAAACGATCGTATTACGTAAAATTAAGATATGCCGAAGTAAACCAAAGAATACAAGCTAAACCCTGAGGCCTGAAAGAGGTCAAAATGGCATCATTGCCTAAAAAAAAAATCGACGAACAAGTAATTCATCGCAGTCACGACTCCCGCATCTCTTTATTAAAACACGCAATCCATATTATATTCAAAAATGAAAGTTCAAATTTGTGAATATGACTGAAAATTGTCTTCGCATTAACACGGTGCGTAAAAACGGCATTTTATAAAAGGAGATCTGATGACAAAAGAGGTCTCAATTGAATCGAATATCGACAATTAGTTCAACACCATATTGTCGACACCAAACAGACGATTGTTATGACTTCGAGTGATATCTCGGTCACGATTTAACTGTAATTAATTTAATTACACTTTTATAACCTTCTTTTATAATGTATGCATGGTTTTCATTATTTTTAAATAATGAAACAAAAGCTGTACACATTTTTTTTTACAATAAAGTATAAGGTGTTAAATTAGTCTTTTGTCATATGACATAACTGTTTTAAAAATTTGTTTCAATTGATAGTTTTTTAGTGTTATATAAATCTTGCTATTTTAATTAATTTGCCATACGTTGCACACTGCAATGGTATAAAAAAAATATATTAAAAAAATAGAGGCGTACAATATACGTTCATTTGTACAATGATCGGACACACTAAAATATACATTTTGCTACTTATCTTTTTAAGCTGTAAACTGTTTGATAAAGTTTCTCTTTCAACCGTACCTTATTTGGTGTACTTACTATAACATGTATAAAATGTCAGAATACAATCTTACTGAATTAAATAAATCGGCATAAATATAACTGGGCTTCTGATATATTTATACAATTGAATGGTCGGACACTTTAATTCTAAAAAATAATACCACGGCGTTGCTTCATAATGTCAAGCTTGTTTTATAACAGTCCGCGTTGATTGGACACGTCGTAAAGTAATATAGGTTGTTTTGTACAGTTTGTTTGAACGTGATAAAGTAATGTATTAACGACAATTTCTCACGCACGATAAAGTATGATAAGCAATGCGAAACACAGCGAAAACTACTTAATTGAATTATGTTTACAATGATTCGTTCACGTTTAGCCATGTCGACGGTTTGCTTCGCCGCTGCACGTATGTACGCTGATTGGTCGATTTGAATCAAGAACAATGGCGGATTGACGACACGTGATAACGATTGAAAAACGATAAAATTCGATATAAAGTTACGCCATTCTTTTACGTGTTTGATATTTCTTTGGAAAACTGTTTAGGATGCGTTTTGTTTTCGAATGTACAACATAATTGCTATATCAATATTCATAAATTTGATTACATCTATATACGATTTACATAATGTATTAACTATTATTGACAGTACATATGTATCATTCTGCTCATGGTTTTATTTTATATGAAATATAATAATCATCGAATATATAAAACAAAGGTTGTCAAATGAAACTTCCAATTAATAATGCATCACCTTTAACTTGTTTTTCTTAAAACACATATTTCTTTTCCGCTTAAAGAGAATCACAGTTTTATAAAAATAAAGCTCGCAACCTTAATTTACAACGTGCTCGCTAATTTAAAACAACCATAAAGACCAGAGAGCCTACTTAAGTTTTGAAATATAAGTATTTATTTAAGAACCGTTATCTTTTTTCATACTTACGAGCATAAAATAACTGTTACTTTAAAATAAAAAGTAATTTACGTGGATAATAAGTCACGAACATTTACTTTGTGAAACGCAACGAACTTTAACCAATATACTTCGTTTAAATTATAAAAAATGCTCCATGATCTTTCGTAATTATGTTGTAACGTTTGACAAAATATTTTTTTACACACTAGAAAATCATTACGTTTTTCATTGAAAATTTTTGAGATTTCATTAATTTTAAAAACTTCTTTTCAGTTATTCATCAATATACATGAACACAATATTATTTAAAGTATTTCTAAGCAAGTAAAAACTATTGGCCGTTTCGTAAACTAAAAAAAATGTGGCTTAAAGATGATGAATAGTTAAAACACAGTCTATTGGTCTACTAATTCACATATTGCATGCAAACATCATTCGACTCTGAAGAGCCATGAATCAAATCAATGAGCTATTTGTGTCAATAATAAATCGATTAGGTATGTCTAGAAATAACCGGCGTATATGTTGGCTATTTATTATTCGACGTTGAATTGTACATTAGCTTACTGAAGTATTTTTAATTTGTTGCATATTCCTTGTTGAAGTAGACCATTTATGATATTAAGTTAAAGTTGGAATAAATAGTGCAACTCCAGATAAAATATTCATCTGTCAGAAATGTACGATACGAGAACCAATAAAAATTCATCAAGAATTACAAACCTTGTAATATTGATTACTGGAAATGACTATACATGTCGACATTTTATTCTTATCTATTACTTTTATGTAATTTATTTAAAAAAAAATATATCCAAGCTCTTTACTAATTTTGTGACATTTGTGTATAGCTAAGAGTTGATTAATGCTCTTAATATTTTATTTTACATGTTTGTGAAGAGCTTGTGGCGAGTCTATAGTCGTGTAAGGTAAATAAAGTAAAAGCCGTAAACTTTACGTTATAAAAAAGAAAGTAAATTTCTTCGTTCGCTAGACATGTAAAGAATAGGATATATTTGTTTTCGCGCACAGTCTTAATATCTCCGAAAAAGAATTTCAACTATAAAGTTTGACACGCTAATTCTGGACATCCATTGGCAGGACGTATAAATAATAATCTATCGGTTGCACAATATACAGCCGATTTGCTCGACGCAAAAGCCGATGGGTGCCGAAGCTTAAATATAGTCCATTGTTGTTCTAATACCAGTTGACTAATCGCCTGGGCCCGCACTTAAGCCGCGCTCGACGGTAATGAGCAGTAATAGCCTGCTTTAATTAAACACGGCGGCCATTCTGTGATTGAATTTGACGTTTTGCGCACGCCATTTTGTTCCTTACTTGTACCGCGGTACATTTACGAGCGACGTGTCACATATTTCTGTTTTCTTTACATTAAGTACATGGTTAAACTTTTAAATGTACGAGTAGCAAACATTGTTCCATACCAATAACTTTTAGATACCTATGCCCCTATATTATTATCTACATTTAAATGTTTTGGAGAGTATTTATAATTCTAACAGTTTTATCACGGTATAGTATAGAGTGGTACTAGACCATAACATATTTTAAAATAACATTCTTATCGGTGTTATGATTGGAATTCATAAAATGATTACGATACAGTGGTAGGATAATTCCCTATAATCAAGATCGCCTATTGAGTGATAAGTTAAAAAGCGATTTTTATTAAAGACGGCGCGTTAACTTTGAGCAAGGCGAGCAATAATCAGGTTAATGCCTTACAATTAGTTCCAACACCGACCACCGGCGGCGAATAACATATGCTCTTTGTGAGGGAAATATCGGAACCGGTTTCCGATTGAACAGATTCTGGTGAATATAAAAAGCATGTGAAAAGACCGCTATCGGGGGAAGCGCTTTGTGCTCTGTGAAGAAGAAAAGGGTACAAGACATAATTTCTAAATTAATCATTTTTTTTCTATCGCGCCTCCAATGGAACATATTGTCGACTTTGCTTCCGAATTATTAGTAGCAAAATCTTTTAAAATCGAAACAATAGATTTCGAATTATAAAATTACATATTTGAAATAAAAAATAAATTAATTTAATTAACAAATATTGGTGGGTAAGAATCATTTTATTCGTAAATTGCACTAAATAAGTTACAATTTTTTATAGGTTATAAGTTAACACTTCACCTCGATTTCACCTGATGTTAAGTGACAAAGAGGCTGTAGATAAAGCGTGTTCGCCCAAAATACTTCTGGATCTCACATGTATGATTGCCGGAATACAGCAACGCTGTTATGGCGACAGGTCGGCATTAAGTGTGGTAACTACCAAGCGGGTTCGAAAAACCCTGCCACTATCCAGACTACTATACCTGTGGCCCTGGAATCAATCCCGAGACCTCCGCGTTACAAGGCAAGCGGTTAAACCTCTTTGCCACGGAGGCAGTCTAAAATATATTTTATAGATGTACCAAAATTCATAATATAAGCAAGAAAACAAATTTCAATGGTAAAAGTTAAAAAAAATTTTGATCGAAAAAAGTATTTACATGGTTACCAAGTTTTTGTAGGTGTGCATCATTTGATCACGAATTTTATTAAATCAGCGTTATATTATAAAAACATAGAATAAAATAATACAACAAAAAGTTAAAAAAAAATACTTTTTTTTCTATCTACAAAAAGTTTTTATTTTAAAAACAATCTCCGATGTTGTTTTATAATAGAATCTAAAATTAAGAACATATTGCGCATTAGCCGGATTCGGCAAGGTCCTTAAGATTTATTGTATAATAACTGTAATTTGTACAAGAAATTAGCGTTGATTGGTGTAAAATATAAGACGATCAATTAATTCTTTCCTTGTTATTGCTCTCATAAATTTAAAAATCGCTGCAAAATTGTGATTTAATCGTTCAGAGATTTATATGATTCTTTATTTTGTTACGTGAAACTAAATGGTACTAATAACAAATATAAAAATAATAGACTTTACTACTATCATTCTAAAGATTAACAATATATGAGTAACGAGGATAATTTGAGACTCGTGTCGAAGATTTCACATTTCAGATGTATTTCTTTAGAAAAAAAGATTTTCCAAATTGGACCTTATTAATTATCGACTAACACATACAATCTCAACTTTGTTGATTGCCACGCCATAGGAAGAATCTGAGCGGTAGTGGGATTTTTTGTATCATCTTAGCTAACCACCATCCTCAAAGTAAAAATATATACACATAACAGCAAAAACCTAGAAAAGCTGTTTTCAAATAGTAAAAGTTAGTGAAAATCGGTGTATTATTATCATAGACAGTAATCTCTCACACTTAAAGAAGCTCGCGTACTGTATTTACAGTACTACCATAGATTTTCACTTGATACTCAAGCAACAAACGAGATAATGTCCGGTGGTCAGTGTCCACCATTAGCATTGCAGCTGTGATTAACTAGTTTAGTCGTAAGTGGACCGGCACAGGGACTCGCCAGTCTCGAGTGTGATGAATTCCACGCGCAGAGAAACACGTATCCGTAATTTGAAACTAAAATCTTTAAGTGCGTAATTGGCTACGAGTCATTACATTATACAACGTAACTGTAGTTTATTAATTCCCTTTTAATGTAGTAAAATAAATAAAATATGGTTACATTTATGTAAATAAAAACTTTTTAGTACATCTAATTTACCTATTTTTTTATCATGCTTATGTTGTAATAAAAAGCTTAATGATTTTAGTGTTAGCATTATTATTTAAGACAAAAGCAACCTGTACAACACCATAGGCAAACAAAGATACACACACAAGGGTAGAATTATAACATCTCTATTTTATTTTTGAGGGTGAAAACGCTTGTATGCCTGATCACATACTTTGTCTGAGGAGTGAACACCAGTATTTATAAACTGAAAAAGAATTTTAGATAAAGTTAAAAAATAATTCTAAATGAGTAAGATATTTTCACTTAATAACCTAATTTAAACAAAAAATAAATAAAACCTATTGAAATAATTGAACAAATAGAGATCTTAATATATTATTAACAAATTAATATCTATCAACGTAAACGTTCCAACAGACTACTGTTTAAAGCACTGAACCGTCTGCGAAACGAACTGACAAATGATAGATAATTCCTCGTGCAAAATCAATTATCATTCGACAACGCAAATTGCCCATAATTATAAATGCGAAATATCATAGCCCGCTAATTTGACGATGACCACGCTTTTTAAATTCAAGGATTAGTGTTATAATAAATTAAAGCGTTGAATATGTAACGTAATGGGTTTGACGTTTTGCCAATCGCATAATTAATGATATTTTATTAATGCCGGACAAGCAAGGTGCGACGACGGACAAAAGAATCCTTTTTTTAAGGACAACTACCTACTGCGCTTTATCTATTTTTCGAAATTAGCAAAATATTTTTTATTTCTTGCGACAAAAATGTAAAATTATTTAAAATGTAAAGTGTCTATCAATACATGATATTTTATTAGAATCAAGATAATTTTACTCATATATTTATTAAATTTAAGTTAACTACGTGAAACAATAATGCATAAGAAACAAATGCTGTGGTGGTTTATGCTGTACGACACAGGTGTGAATTTGAAACCTATTGGAAATACCGACATATTTCAAACAAATTGTTTGTAAACAATGCATTTGAAATAAAGTACAGATATATGGTTTTTTACCGTGCTCACATAGCTATCATCTTCACTGTCATCAATCTGCTGGTATAACGGAGTTGTTGTGTCTTTAGCAGTCCTACATGCTAGAGCCAAGTTATTCCGGGCGAGCAGACCGTCACTTGAACATCGTGTGAAATTGAGGTCTCGTGAAGAACTTACTATAGAAATGATCCTATGAAGTAAGGTCTTTGTGAAATTGAGGTCAATTAAAAACAAATAACATTGGCGATAAAAAAAAAATTAAATTTTAAATAATGTTCAATAGGGCGGACTATCCATGGGCACCCTACGCTCGAGATTAAGCCATTTCATCGACGCCCGAGGATCGACGCTATCTGGATCGATCCGCTTGTTCCTTTTGTGAAGCCACTCTTATTTTGATGCAACACAACCTCTCATTATGAATTAGAAGCGCCTAGCCCCATCTAAACGGCACTTAATACCTTTAATGCATATTTTTATTGGATTTTTATTTCGTCTTATTAACGCGATGAAATAATAGTGTAATTACAACATAGACTGTGAATTTTTTTTTTATAAAAATGTTTATTACATTTTTTTAGTCCTGTTATTTATTTTATAGTTTTGTTTTTTGCATGATTTTGATTATTTTTAACTAATTATAATTATTTTTAAATACCTTTCTGTTGCTTTTAGTTTCTTTTAATAGTTAAACCGTCTTAGGTTACATGTGATTATTTCGATAGAAAAAATCGCTTTTTTCCTTATTAGGATGAATGCATACTAGAACCGTTAACGTTACCTTGATCTTAACTACATTTGTACCATATATCATATCATAGCAGTAAATATTTTTTCGTAATAGTCTTTAAGAGAGAATAGGCTTCTAGACTAGTGCAATTCGCTATCATGGAATATATCATAACTTAACATATTTGCAGTTTGTAGTATCTACCACTAACATGATATCTACGTTCATTTGAAGTAAACGTTAATAGGTGAAACCATGATTTTAATTTATGTATTGGTCGATGAGTATGGATAGTTTCAATTTAAAGACCTTCCATTCTGAACAATCTGTGTACTCTAAACATTGTGTATCTATAAATAACACATACTATTTTTGTTTGTAATAAAAAAATGTCATACCAAGAAGTTCGTTTTGGTCGGTACAGGTATTCATTTCTATGATGACAAAAAAGTAGATGCCTAACTTTTTTAAATCGACCATATCTTAAAAATCACTATAATAATCAAATTTTTCTTAGAAATCGTTATGTTGAGGCTTTTATACTCAAGAATTGAATCCTCTTGCAAAACTAACGGCTGGTACGCCGTTAGTTAGCAAATCATTTTGTGCTTTACGTCATTGTGGTTAAGAGTTAAGACAGATCTCATTTAATATTGTAATCTTCTCAGAGCGAAGGTCTAAGGCGTACGAAATTGGACTTAGTGTCAACACTTCACGGATGTTGGAGGTAAACGAGTGTAGGCTATGTGGCGGACCCTTCGTGGTTTAAATCTAAGTTATACGCTCTTTGAAACACCATCGGTTACGGCGATGCTCTCAATGTAAATCAGTTAACACCTCCGCTATATTTTATTATGTCTTCGTAAAATCATTTTTTTGTATAATAAATTATTGAGAATATTGTTTAGAAAATAATTATTGATTGATCTTTAAGCGTATATGAAATAAAATTAAAATGGTCATGTGGTGATTTTTACTTATTAATCAACTTAGTGATTGTCCACAGCGTTTGGTGTTAGGGGATTATCGTTCGGATTCTATACGGAACCAAAAAAAGGGTCTGCGGTCTCTAACGCTATCCCATGAAATAATCCTACTCAAGGGCTACGTAAAGTAGTCCTCAGTACACTCGCGGGTTCTACCACCAATGGCTTATGACCACATACACCCATCATCCTTCTAATAGTCGTTACGAAGGTGATACGTACCCTACGCAGACCGTCCACTTCAGAGGCTCCGTACATAGCATATTACTGGCATAACAAGTTTATGCAGTTCTACTTGACAGTACACCCTTTGTGTTAACTCTGTACAAATGTACATCATAAACATTTCATTCCTAGTATTCGAGAATTTATTCATGTGGGGTCCAAAGTGCATACTATATGAACACCATTACAATAAGATACAATAGCCGAACGATCCAGTCTCGTATCGAATACTAAGTGATCCCATAACAAAAGCTATACTAATTGCCAAGCGCGGATCTCGCGGTGAAATTAATCAATCGCCCGCGAGTACCTGCCTAATATAAACGTTGTAGTGTCGGCGCCCTTTGAAGTCGCCGCGGTCTCCAATTAGCGCGCGCGCCGCCGCCTTTGGCGTTCACCGCCCGCTTTGTATTGCCCGCTGCTGTCCTTCTCCCGCACAATAGCCGTCTCATTCGTTCGCTTCTAAGCCTTTTTTAATAAGTTATTCTTTGAACACCTAAATATTACACATTTAAAACCGTATTTATATTACCATTTGACATAATTACAAATACGAAGTAAGGTTTGTAGGCGCTGTAGGTTTTACCTATCAATAAGGTGTTTTTCATCAAAACATTATATATTTCAAAGGAAGATGTGAATATATAGTGAAGAACAGAAAATGGTGTATTAGAAAATTTAAAATACCATTTCAGATTAAAACAGCTAGAAAATTACAAATTTAAAAACTTTAACAAGGTACAGAGTACAAGTACATCATATAAGCTTCATGAATGGTGGCCACAACCTTGCTTCTTTTTTTTTCTGCTACAACAACGAAGAATAGCGTCTGTGGGAAAAGGCTCCAATATCTTCCTGCACAGAAAAATAAACGGCCATTTTTTATCTTTATAGAACATTAATAGGTAATTTGTTGTTTATGTAAATTATCTATGCCGTGTGTTATGTTGTGAGTGGCTAAAGACGTAAGAAATATAACAATGATTAGTTATGTGGCCGAATTCGTGCCTTGTTTAAACAAAAGTTAAATAATAAACATTTATTATTATGAGAGTGTCAAAAAATAGCCCTTTAAACATCACTGAGGCGGGCCCACCCTGGCACTAATAAATCTTTACAACGCGATCACCTTCATTTTGCATTAAATAAAGCTAAATTATAACAGGCCCTTTGGATCGCCCGGTAGCCGCCGGATAATATTGTAACCGGCAACTAAAAAAAATTAAAAAAAAAACTTGTAAATGGTAAAAAGAAAAAAGGTTGGATATCAAAGAGTTGCCGCGGTCACGTACTGTGTTATGACGAACAGCGGGTGCTTTGGACGCTTCGCGGGGAAATTAAGATTATACTAGATGAGATTTCAAAATATCGAATTCTTTTCCCTATTTTTCCAGTGAAATTGTTTGTAATTAATTGAATTTTTTCACTAAATAATTAGAAAAAAAGTATATTTGCGATTATATATTTTCTGTACTACAAAAGTAACGCGTACGTATTATAAACAAACTTATTTCAATAATACAATATTAATAATTTTGTATTATAATTAATGACACCATATGTTAACAGATTAGGGAGTGAGTCAATGGATTACTTAAATAAATCTATCAAAATGATAGATTTATTCTCTTATATTTATTCTATTATTCTATTATATATATA
>DWQX01003427.1:0-17871 GCA_018245475.1 Pharmacophagus antenor
ATATTATATATTACATAATATTTCAAGCGATTCACCGAAACAGAAAGATCAATCCAAGGTAAAAATTGAAATATATCAAAGCATTCATAACTCAAGGGCAAACTGCGAAAGGTTTCAAAATTTTCATCAACTCGTTGCCGAGGCATCAGTTCAATATTACAATGAAAACATTTTCCTCTCACTCTTACATCTTTTTCATGCAACATTTTTCACAATAATTAACAAATTTGGGGTAAATATTGCTTTAATTTAACAAGCACATGTGGGTAGGTATTTTATTTATTTTTTTATCTCGGTTATTAAAATATTTTACGTGTAATGTGGATGTTTGCACAACAAATTGTATTGACTTTTTGTTATATAGTGAGAAAATATCGTTTCTCTAAGGTTAAGATTCTAAACAATCAAAATTTACCTAATGACCCTAATTTTGATATTAATAAACGACAATGGATATATTTTTGAGGACGTTGGATTTTAAAATGTTTTTGACTATTACAAATCTTTTTACCTAGTAAAATATAATAATATTGTACTAAAATAGAAAATGATAATTATGGTCCTTGTGTGTGATGGTTAATAGTAATTTAATTTTTTTAAATGGCATATCTAATACTACCTACGTCTATTAGACCTGTTCTTAATGACTGTTTATGTAGTTTTTGCATACGCTATAGGGTCCTAGACAATGGCAGGTCTAAAGCCAAACAGGATGCATTTGCCTGCACTCGAGACGTCCACAAGTGCCGTACTCAATGACAATTGAAAGATTCTTTTCATGATTAATTCAATGAAAGTTTAGTACGAAAAACATTAATAAATTATTGTTTTTAACGAGTTTTATAAGTACCAATAAGCAATCGTTACAATAAAAGAATTGTTAAAGCAATTTCGCAAATTGTTTATGTAACCATTAACCACAATTTTAGACAAGTTTTTCATTGCACAAAGTGACGTAATGAACGTATTAAAGGAATATCAAGTGATGTACTCATATTTGTTGCTATCGCGTTGAAATACCTGGAAATTATCCTAGATTCAGAAGTTAAACAATATTATGTGAGACTTTTTTTCCCTCTAAATCGTAGTCATCTTAATGCTTTGCAAGGGACTCCGGTAACTCCTATGGAGATAATGGTGCTTCTTAGCACTGTCTACCGCGTCCCAGGTTTAACTCGTGGTTAGTGTAGATTTGTGGTTCTCGTCCAATTCACTTAGTGAAAGATAGGTGTATCCCACACTTAAAGCTCGAGAACTCGAAGTCCCTTTCAGTCGCTTTCTATTAAGAATAAGAACTAAATTGTTAATAGGCTGGTACTATAGGGCAGAAGTGACTGACTATAAAAATACAGTGTTTGATAGTGTTTCCGTAACTCCACATCGCCATTGCCTTCACTGACAAATACATGGCTTAGTCTAAATATTGTACTATCGTTAGACTCTTTTAATTGAATACAGTATAATTGATGCTACAACTTAACGCTATAACGCCACATACCAAGACGAAAGTATTCAAGAGAGACTAATAAATGTGTAAAAAAGAACATACGCTAAAACGTTCTGTAATGTGCGGTTTGCATCAATAGTCAATTAAACGTAGTATGGCGGTCAACTGATATTGATCGATGTTTTGTATACTACCTCCTTTTATTAATCGCAAAGGCTATTATAAAGTAAACGATGATTGTTTTGTCAATAACAATAAATTTGTGACTGACTGTATTTCTGTGATAATAATTTATATTCTATCATTACATTACATTTACGTTCTATTATTTTTTATTCCGTTTTTTTTTAATTAATAACGACTGTTAAATCTACGAATATCATTTATTGTTTGATGTAGTTCGCACTGAACGTCTCTTATTCTTTCGAATAGTTAAAATGTTTATAAAACTATGTTCCTAGTCTCTTTTTTTGCGAGGTACGTAATATACTCTTAATTGTTTTATCTTTTCACTTGTTTATTTCTTAAGGACTTATCGTAATTTGAGCATATCAACCCTATCCCATAGTCTATAACTATGAAATAAATTTTGATCTATTATTAAATATTAATTTTTCCATAAATCTGAAAAAAAAAATCGCTTTGTTCTGTATAATTATATTACGTTTTTAGAAAATTAATATAACAATGCTCTGTATCACCTTAACCCATTCGAGGCCGGTTGCATACCGTGTGTGCAAAGATTATTCGAAGCTTATTAGATTTTTAATTATATCAATCAACACTCAAAACTATTGATAGTTTCGCGTAATAATAATTAGATATCATCAATCATTGCGTGTGATTTGTAAATTAAAACATACTATGAAATATATATAAAACGTTTTATATACATATAAGAAAAAATGTTTTCTAGGTATGTTCGGAAAAACTCGTCTTCTCGAATGGGTTAACCGATTATTACAGACGATAAATATAAAAATCACTTTGCTTTTTTTTCATACCGAGTAAAGAAGTAAACAACATTTATATGTTTATCTTTATGACGCCATAAATAAATTTATGCCACAAAGAATTTTTTACTCAAATATTAAGTATTATTATATGTATCTTTTCCTAACAATGTCCTCATATATTTTTCATTACCAACAAAAAAGTTACGTAGAACTGAAAATTATCACAAAAATGCTGTTTTTAAAAGTAGTATTTTGTGCGACACCATGTGGATTGTTATGAAGTTATTAAGTAAATTTATGTCATAGACTAGACATCCTCAATTACGTTTAATTAAAACTAACAACCCAAAGGAATTCATTTTCAAGTGCAGCTTTTAATATACAGCAATATGCAGACATAACTGATAAACATTTCATAAAAATCACAAATCCTACGTAGTGGTTTATTTTCTTTAAATAAAAAAATGTTACATTGATATATTTATGCTTTTATATGTTTTTGAGGTTACTCGTAATAACGGACCTCATTAATGGGTGATAAAATACCATGTCGACGTTGGCCCGAAATAAAACCGACATACCAATAGGTTTACTCACTTTCTCGCTTATTCTGATAAGTGAAACGATGTCCAGTCATTAAGATGGCCACACACAAAACGTCTGATAACAAGCCTGCTCAATTTTAATTAAATAATAATGAAAAGATTTGTGATAGTTGAGTACGTCCTCACGGCAACTTTAAAACGTTTCCCATGTTATATGTTAATTATTAACTAAATAGGTAAATAGGTAGACAATAACTGTTATGTTCGTTTACATAATAGTGTAATTCTAAAGAAACGCCTTTATTATTACTTGAAACTTTTTTTTAAATAACAGATATAAGTAACAGAAAAAATAAAGAGAAATAAAGAAAGATGTAATGTTAAATAAGTACGTGAATATACGAGAAATGCTAGAAATGTATGGAAGAAAAATGAACGACCGTTTGAAATTACATTAATAATTAGTAAGAAAAATTTAACCAAAAAATTACACTGACAAGGAATTACATGTGGTTAGACGGCTGCGGAAGAGATGCCACAATTTTGTGTTGGAATTTGAAAGTGTTCTACTTTATTTCGATTACTTACATTGCAAATAGTACTTTTTTTTTGTTTTTTATTATTTTAGTGCTTCATGCACACTAAGCAACATTTACCGCAACATTCATAAACCTTGCGTTGATTATCTTTAGATTTATTTCGGGTGAGTTATATCGTGTGCACGCACTGTCGTAGTTCAAATGCATCGTCAGTCGACGTGCAATGCTCGTCGCGCGCGCTCTATCACGGTTAAGTTTATTTATTTAAATTTTTCTTTGGTAAATGATGAAGTTTTTTTTAATTATGAAATTTAAAATGTGACGTGTTATTGAATAATGTATTTCATTTTAATAATGTCTGTGATTCAGTGCACCGAAGTAACAAACAAATAGTGTAAGTAGATCTTGATTGTTAGTCATTTAGTAAAGTAATCTTCGATATGAAATTGCTTATTGTGTTTGCCTATTGCATTGTCATTTTTACCTATTTTTATCATTAATGATAGATTAATTATTCGACGAAAAGATAAAATTTAAGAACAGCCCCTGCGTAAACATAAAATTAATATAAATTTGAAAATACCTTCGGTAAAAGTAAAATAAGTTCTTACTGGTCATGAACTTTTTTATACCACCAAATTAGAATATAAAAATTAGTATTTATACAACACGGTTACATACAAATTTTAATTTATAATTCTTATTTAATAAGTCTTGAAACACCACTGTTTTGCTCGACATTAAGAGTGGGAAACTTCTTTTATCAATCTAAAATTTTGTGAAATAAACATAGGAAAACAATTACCTTCTTAATTTTAAAGTACAGTGTCATGACTTTTCATATTGTCTTATTTTTATCATATCAAAAAAGTACTTAATCATTACCTCATATTATATACTGTACGTACGGATGTAGGAGTCAACCATTCAACAAATGTGATGTATTGACCCGAATAAAGAACGGATGCCGACTATTGCTGCTTGAAACTGCTAAATTCGCTCTCAGTTGACGTGTACGTAGAATAAGAACAATATCCGAATTAGTCTAATGATACAATAAATTGTCTGCTAACTCGTGAAGTACGTACATATTTACTTACATTTCGTTAATGAAATATTTGTTTTTGATAATGGGATTCGGAGAAATTGGTGGTGAAAAAATGGTTCACATTCTTTTGATTTAAATTTAATGTGAATTTAATATTGCGAAACGATTGTTCTGATTTGTAAAGGTTTTCTATGAAATTATACATTAAAAATCAATGAAAATATTTAAGATTTTCCATATTAGTGTATAATTAAATATTATCAAATATATTTATTAACGTAACATACGAAAGTAAAGCTGTACGCTAATTTGTGCTATTTGCATTTGAGTTATGTATTAATATTTTTTTTCTATTATTCGATTGATCTCGAAGTTCATGTTAAATGGATGGTCTTTATTGAGATAATATTAAAATCAAAATATTGCGTCATTAAAATATAAAAATTTTATACGATTTAATAAAATCATTATTTTTATTTACATTTCTTCTCGTTAATATTAATCCGCTAACATTACTTTTATGACATAAACTACATACAATATGAGAATATCCTGACTGACTTTAAATATATTTAGATACATTCGTAATTTTGAATATATTATGCCATAAAATCGATATGGTCACTACCTTTCCATACGCTGTCCCTATTTAGGGTAGATTCACGCACATGTGTTTATTTGTGACCGTGCTATGACGTCAAAATTTTTATTATTGCGACGACCGTGGATCGATAAAAGAAACCAATATTTTTTGAACTGTTGCTGACGTTCCCCTCGTCATTTTACATTTTAAAGGGTCATGAGGGGCACGAGGGTCTTAACAAAATTGGTTACTATAGTGTAAGTTTTGTACAAACACTAACATAAATATAGCTCGGATTCAATAAGTAGTAGATCGGGGGCACTGAGCTTACCACCCGTGCGCTATTGCGATATAAAAGTTTTCACTTATCTCGGTGAATATAACTTTATAAAAGCTTACATAAATAATATCAATCTATGTTATATATAACGTGTGAACGATAACTGAACTAATGTTTAATTAAGTTAATTTTCCTTTTCATATAACTACAAAAAATAATTATACTTGTAAAACTCTTTTGTGTGACTTTTCATTTGGAACCTTTATAAGGATTTGTCAAGTATGTGTCGTCAAGGAAAAGTATAGCGTAAGAACCGGCAAGCTTTTCAGTAATTTTCAAAAGCTCCTTTATATACCCAGTCAAACTGGAGCATCAGACTACGTTCCACACTCACTCATAATGAGAAGAGCACTGGCCTATGGGAATGCTTTAATAAATAATAATTAAGGGTTACGTGCTTTAACAGTTTCCTCGTGTAATTTAAAATTTTCTTGTTTATATATAACTGGCCAGTCACGACCCGCGTGCTTCTCTAGGCGTGTTTTTTTTATTTCATAATAAGGTGAATCCCCTCTAATATGTGCAATAATTTTCGAATCCATCGACCCGGAGTATGGAGGGTTTTATTCAAATTTTAATTTAGGTAACATCATAAATAATAAACGATTTAGAATATCTGTTAATATATATGTAGGTCAGTCAATCGGTTAGTGACACGACTCTGGATATTATAACTATAGATATGAGTAATTTTTAACCGAAAACTGCATTTTAATAATTTGTTCTATAAATATCGGTTTATTTTGCAGGTAAAAGCGGCTTATCAGCAAGTTCTAGCCGCTCCACCAGTCCTCTAGGACAAGGGGCAGTAAGCTTTATACCACGTGCACCAACCTCATCATCTGGGTATAATTTTTTTTTACCTATTTATTAGTAATCAATTAAAGTAAAAATTATAATAATTAGATTAACGAATATATTAACAATAGTATCTTTTAATGTATCATTATATTGTAAAGAAAAAACGGAATGACCCGTACAAATTATCCAGCAGCAATTTAGTTTCAATAAATCCTAAAGAAATGATTACAGGTGTTTTCTTTAAAGTATGATTGCTTCAATAACCAAAATATAATTTACTTATTTAACTTAATACCAAGAATCACTGATAATTTTATTTTGTTACGATAAAAACTCTTTCGTTTAAAGTCTTATAATACTACTTTTAAATTTCGATTACATATACAATGCACTTTTTCTTATGTTTTATATATCGTGTAGCCAGATACATTCGGTATTCAAACTAGAATTGATTACATCTAATTTTTTTCAGGTCGCGGCCAAATTCTTCTTTATTAGCCCCTGGTAGTAAAATTCCATCACAATTATCACAAACGCAACAGCTTTCTCAAGCCGCTCACCATAATGGAACGCCTACGAAACAGTCCATGTTAGATAAATTAAAACTTTTCAATAAAGATAAAGTAACTAACGAAAAGCAAAGCAGTAAAAGTACTGCGGTTTCAAAACGCACAAGTTCTTCGAGTGGGTTCTCATCAGCTAAGAGTGAAAGATCAGATTCTAGTTTAAGTCTTAATGAATCCTCTAATACAGGTAATACACATATCAAATCTTCCAATTTAATAGGACCTAAAAGTCTAAGACAGCAAAGTGATACATTATCGAAGGATAAATCTGGAAAATCCGTAAAATCTAAAATTATTAGTTCCAAAAACACAAAAGAAACTTCCTGTAGTGTAAATAAAAATAGCGTTAGGAGTAGCAATGATAAAGTAAGCAACAGTCCAAAGTTGCCTGCAAGAGATAAAGAATCCAAATTAGCAGCTCCAAAATCTGTTAGTAATACTAAATTAAACGTTATTGAAGATCATACAAGAAACTCGAAAAATAAAATAGAGTCAAAAATGGTTAAATTGGCAGGAAGTCAAATGAAGCTTGCTGAAACACGAACGGAAAACGTTTCTGAAATTAAGTCTCATGACCCTATGAATGTACAATCCAAAAATATATCAAATCAATGCCAGTCGCCAACGGGACAAAATCACACAGGTATACCTAAACCTACAGCTGCTGTAAAAGGAACTTCAAAAATTTCCAAGGATGACAGACACGTTATTCATAAGAGTACTAATAGTCAATTAAGTCCTATACAAAGTAATTCCAGCTTAAATTCTACAAATAACGTTAGTGTTCATCCATTTTCACGGGAGCATTCTAACTTAAGTAAAGAAATAACTCAGAAACAAACTTTGGCAGTTTCTCCTATGCCAATCGTTAATGTTGGATCGCAAAACTCTTCTCAAATGTCTGAAAGTTCACATTCGAATTCAACGCACAGTACTACAGGACAACAGTCTAATTCAAGTGACGGTAGTGTAATTTACCGACCTTCAAGTGAATCTGGGTCGGAAATGTCCCGAACAAATAATATAACTCCTAACAAACGAATAGACATGAATACTACTTATATTAATGATGTCATAAACGAAGCAGAATTATCAGAGAAGGAAGCTGCTCAAAAACGACATGAAAATTCTGGACATAGACAATTTTTTGACCATAATAAAACATTGACCGAATTTAACAAAAAGCAGGAATCGGATAGCCGATCTAGTACTCCGTCTCATTGCCGTGACAACTCACTAGGCGAAGATGAAAATCCTTTAATGAATGTTATGCCTATGAGACCGTTACTTCGCGGTTACAATAGTCACTTAACATTACCGATGCGTACAACTGGCTTAGCACAAAAAAATATTCCTGGTTATCCCCATCATGCAAATACGGTAAAAGCTAACTTTGGCCGAGACAATGCGGGATTGCGCGAACATAACTATGGCCCCGGCTTTTCTAATCCTGATTACTGTGACCTCGACATTGCTTCTGGATACATGTCTGATGGAGACTGTTTAAGAAGGATAAATGTTAACGAAATGGATTGTGGAAGAAACAATGATATAATGGATGGATATATGTCTGAAGGTGGTGCGTCAATATATGGTCGCCGTATCAATTACCAACAAGCATCGCAGTTTCAACAACTAGATGACAGGTAAATATGCATATATTTATAATGCAAAAAATAAATGCATGAAGTGATATTTAGAAATACTTCACGCTTGACTAAAACGTAACAAAAAAATCTTTCCTTTACTTATTTATTAATTAAATTTATCCACTTTTTTTACTACGAATTAAAATTTTTTTTAACTTATATGTAGGCGTAAATTTCTGTTGTTGATTTTCCGATAGCTGAATCGCAATCCACAAGTGGTTGGTACGCTTACGTTACTTTGAAACACGTTATCTATGTATAATCTCACGAAAACTATAATCTCTAATATCAAAACAAAGATTTTTAGTTTATCATATTATATTTTTGAAAATAAAATAATACTTAAGTTTACATCGATACCAAATAATAAAAAATTAAAAACGCAAAGTTAATAAACATAATAGAATGAAGGGAGAAAATACATGGTGCTTTTATAGTGTTCGTTTTATGTTAGTCTTTAGAACGATTACTAAAACTTTAGATGTTTAGTAAAAACATCACATCTTTTAAAACATGTTAAAGTTAAACAATAAATAAGGCTTATGTATAAAATGTTTTGTGTATTCTTAAGAAATAAATAAACGTTTGTTAATATTCGTACTCCAACGGTGTGCCCATGACGATCTCCCAGTGAGGACTCGCATAGCGCACTCACACTGTCGCATCGCTTAGGGAGAGGGCGGGGTGACTTAAAATCGATACTCCTACGTCTCACACCCGTCCCTACCCCGCGCTCTACGTGTTCACCACGCCTTAACCCTAACCACCCTCAACAACTTCGTCCAATTTGAGACCTTAATATTCTGTAAATAAAATCGAACTTCCATCAGACTTTGATGTGATATGTTACACTCTTGTACGGTATGTGTTGGCATCTATCGAAGTTATGTTTTCCCATGTTTTTCAATAGATATAAATGAAATTTATCCATATAATACAATATATCTTAGTGTCTGAAAATGTATATAGTTGTTACTGTGGAACATTCAGTGTTAATCAATGAAGACTCGATCGATTGATTAAAAGTATTTAATGTTCTGATGTCCACTTTAATCGCGATGTTTAAGTGATTATGTAAATGACGATGTGAGTTTAGTCGACGCGGTGCAGCGGCTACGGGCGATCTGTAGTCGCAGGCTCGGCGACGGCGGGCGGCGGCGGGCGGGCGGCGAGCGGGCGGCACTCGGCGCCGCGCACTACCGGCGTGCGGGCGCGCCGTACTCGCGGCCCGGTTTTATACGTCGCAAACTTTCCCGATTTCCACTACGGAAAATGTAAATCTGTTACCGGCATCGATCGTTCGTTCGTACGCCAGACGCACGCTCGCTCGATCACAGCTGGCGCCTGTTAACTGGACGGCGCCTAACAAAGGTCCGCACGGGGACCGGTGCGAACTCATGGACGAACCATTGTTGGTGTTATTTAGACGTATCCTAGCTGATGTAGTGGACCATATGCGTTGTGCCTTCTGTTGTTCGCTCCGCGGGTGAGCGAGTTCATACGTTTCTACAGACTTTATACGCTGAAATTTTGATACTTATTGCTAAGATAATAATTTGCACGATTATAATTAGGATCAGTGTTGCCTTGCTATTGTGTCTTTGCTTCTCGCGATAGACGGTATAAATACGGTGCTTTGTAGAATACGGTATACACGACAATATAGATGAAGCTTATGTTATTTACGAAGATGTTTATTGCAATTACGGTAAGAATGGTAGTTTAATTTCTAATTTTTTATAACGTATTGTTTTATAACGTCATACTAATTAGCTAAGAGACATTACCCTTTGCAAACATCTGGTATATTGCGAAGCCAATGTATGAACCATTTGCGACATGTGGTCAACACTCCCGCTACTATAATGCATACCTAATTTTTACGGTCAAATATCATTCAAACAATTATCTTATTAACCATGCCGAACAAATCGTATATCAACAATATTTCATACAAAATATATTTTAATAATATTTCTAGATGTCTATTATTATTCTACATATAAAAAATATCCTTAATTTCCGCTTCAAAATAGAAATAGTTTAATTTAGAAGGTTCATTTCCTGTTACTAAAAACTTTGAAATCCACAAGTAACAATGAGAATTTCTAAAACGATTTACGAATGCTTATTATAATTTTTTTATATATTTATCCATACGTAATGCTTCAATTTCATATACCTTATTTTCTTTTACAACGGTTTTTACAAACAATATATCAGTATTTAATTTTAATTTATTGATTTGCTTTAAAATTATTTCTAACCACGCAATGTATAAGAATATTAAATGTGATAGACAAACAGTGCTTGATTGATTGTGGTTACGGTCGATTATTTATTGTACATAGTCTATACATTTATAGTATACAAAAACTACAATTTGCATTCACACTTGATGTTAGTGGGTATTCCACAGTATCGAGCATTTACCGTAAACTTGTGGGGGTTCCGAGGGTAAGTGAATCATGCATTCGTTAACATTTGCTCGAATTGTCAAAAATGTTACCTGTTAGACCTTTATTCTTAATAATTATATTTACCTCAAAAACCATCTTATGTATTAAATATAAAAATAATAAAGTACAGAGTATTAAGAAAAATGAATTTATAGAAAATGAGTCATAAGTTTTTATGCCTATTTGTTTGTTAATTGCAATGAAAAAAATTACCATATTGACCGTTTTAATATTAAATAAAAATATGTTTATAACAAATTTAAAGTATCACCTCTTTTATTTTTAATGGAATAAATAAAACTCATTTGGTTATTTAAAACAATCTTCACAATCTATTGCTTTGTTTTTTCTAATTCACAAGTACATAGCTGCTGCCCCCTGAGCGCTTAAATTAATTCCCTACGAAGTGCCTATTAAGCGATCGTGAGCTTTTTCGTGAAAACTATTAGGTTAAAATTAACAATGGCTAAAAAAACATATTTTAAAATTTTTAATTTTGCAGCAATAAAGAACATTTTAATTTGGTTTTTACAATGTTTTTTGGAGATTACCGTGTGCGTTATTCCTTGAATTTTTTTTTTATGTAGAAAAATAGGTAAGATAATCAGTAACATGTATGTAAAAAGTCGTTTCAAAAATATCTAAATTTAAAGTTGAAATTTATCCTTATTCATCAACAATATATCTTTTATAAAACAATTCTAAATATAGCTTAGAAAATGTAAGGAATTAAAAAAAACTTGAACGTATATAAAAATTAATTTTTAATTCATGGTAAAATTGTCACGCAATTTTACGGCGTCAACTGTCACGCAGTAAAGCGGGTGTCAGGCCTCGCGGGAGCTAGTGCAGAGTGTTGTTAAGAGCGTTTAAAAAGTTCCGATTGAGGAAAAAATTAAAAGGCTCACGAGAAAAAAAAAGAAATGAGCGGGAAATTTTAACTTTTTTAGTTCTTTTTCAATTCGCGGGGTTTGTTTATGTTTTTGAACAATAATTTGTACAACGATATATGTACTTAAATAAAATTACTCATAGTAACGTTTCTATAAGGACATCTTATTTAGAATATCATAGATCTTATTACATTTCAAAATTTACTATACTGCCTCGGCTTTTCAAAATACTGGCTCCATGAGAGGACCAATAATTATCTGCTAATGTCAAAATCTTACTATTCATCTTTGTACCAAAAGACCTATGATCGAATGACAATTGATTATCCAAGAACAAAATAACTTCATAGATTAGTATTTCATAAATTTGCAATGTTTTAAGTACGCTTTCTCAGAAATATGTGTTCCTTTTAGCATTATGATCGCACATTTCTTTTTAGTTCATTAGCAATTTGCCTTACATAAAGGGTAGACTATTATCGCTGACAGATTTTATCGGTGGTGGGTTTTTATCTATGCCAATTGTAAAGAGTGTTCTCAGATACTGCTTTTTAAATAATGCTACAGATATTATATTTGTTTAACTTGCCTGTCGTAATACGATATCTCGTATGTTATGGTTATGAGCGCAAAGTATTGTTACGTGGAAATAACACTGTTCAATAAATTCAGTAACTTTGTTATACAAAAAATAACAAAAAAGAGAAAAACAGACAAAAACAAAATTATTCAAGTAATATACAAAATACTCTTATTATAAACTAGAAAAAACTGACAAAAAATTGGATCAAAATCGGTCAGTAATTTAGCAGCTACGATGCCATAGACAGAATCACATATAAATATTGTTAAAACTTATAACAATGGACTTTTTTAAACTTTAGTCACTTATGAATAGTAATATACGTTAGTTATTATGGGATACATTGCAGTGGTAACCACCAGTTTTCTTTAAATTGCCTTGTCAATTTAAAACAAATAAAATAAATATGATGAAACTGTTAAATAAGATAATATGATTTTTTTAATTTACAAATTAAATGGAGAGCGCATAAATATTATAATTCTTGATATTATGAATGTATTATTCTATTAGCTTGCACGTTGCAGTTTGAAACACAGCCGACGATTTCACAACGCAATACTTTAACGAATTAACGTTGTCGAAGAGCGTTGTGAATTACCCTATTCAGTTGTGACGTCAGCGAATGCTTTAATTGAGTAATACTCAAACGCCGGCAGTAAATTTAAACTGGAAGCAATCTATGTATCTTTTTTTGAACACAATAAGTACTTAATTAAAAGCGAACGAGCAATAAGCCGGGTATGGGATCTCATTAAAAAATTCCACTCCGGTGTTCTTTTGGTGCGACGAATGTGAATTCATTAACGCGGGGAACGTTGGTGTTGGCGCGGTTCTCTCTCGTGGTTTTCCATTGCGAATGCAAGTGAAATGTAGGCATTTATAAAATGGCGTTAACATTTGTTTTATTTCTAACTTTCGATAGACGAGGGGAAATTTTCCTACGTAAAAACCGTATTTGGTAATTCCACATCATTTTTCCAATAATTATATTATAAATAATAAAGTTAGGTGTAAATAATTGAATACACCTGCACATTTTTTAAAATTTAAATCAAAATTTAAAAATCTTACGTTGAAAATCTGAATCATTAATCCATGCTTACTTCCTGAAAGACTATTAGAGGTAGAATATTTTCCCCCACCTCATTAGTAAACGTGTTTAGACTTCAAATTTTTCTCGTTATTTTCATCCCTGTAACTGTAAACATTCGAGTAAAAACGTTTGTGTTAATGTCAGTCTCAAGAATGTTTTGTCAACCTATAAATATTACCGCTTTAAAAATTATAACATTTGGGTAAACTAATTTACACAAGGATTTTTCAACTGTGTGACTATTTTACCTAACTAAAGTAATGAACAAACATGTATGATCATAAAAATTATTTTATTTTTCGTGTGGTTTACAATGCTTTTAGTAATGGTAAAATATTATTGAAGACCTAAACCTTTAATTAATAAATAACAATTAAATCAAAAACTATAAAGAAAATTTCATGTAAACGCTTCATTGGAAATCCATTTGAATGTAAAAAGCTGAAATGTGAAAAATTTACTATAGAATTTCTATTAGTATTTTTAACAGTGTATATTGCTAGAACAAACATGTGTCTATGATTGAAATTTTAACAAAATAATTGTAAAAAAACATCATACCAAAGTAACTTTTAACTGAAATATTTTTTTTAATATCGGACTCGAAAAAGTTTATGTAACTAAATATCTGTTGTGGGCATAATGTGTGGAAAATACACTAGTTAAATGGAAATATTCTCATAGAAATAACGCTGGAATTTTTAATATTACACGGCCTACTTACGCCATCGGTACAAAGGCCTTCTCTAACAAAGAGATGGTGCGGAGATTGATCAATTACTATGTACATATATATGACATTTGAATAAATTTTCGGGTTTGTTGATAATTTGTAATGTGTGGGACTAACTGAGCTTGATAGAAAAGGAATAGATGAAATCTTAAACAACCGCGTAATGGTAAATGTATACGTAACATAGAGAAGAAAAGTCTAATAAACATGCTAAATTTTTTAATAATGAGATGAAATTCAAACAAAAATATAGATTTGTTGAAACGAAAGGGTTATATTCATTAAGTTAAAAGTTATGTTCACAAACGGTAAATCACCTTGCAATAAATATAATAATACCGTCCTTATACATAAAAACACAGAAGCGACATGCACCGTTTCGACAAAAATAATGGGAAGGTGGCAAGAGAATAATGAGAAGGCTGCTCAGTTCGTAGATAACGAGGAGTGCAGTCGGTTCCTTTCAAAGCATCCGTCATCATTAGTGAGGGGCTTCGGGCGCAGTTTTCATTAAGACGCCAATGTTTCAAACGACAGAGCAGCAAAGCAAAGACGAAATGCTCGTAAATTGACGCACCTTATGATTATTACGCGTAGTGTACTTGCTCAAAGACGCCGGGCTTCGTTACGAGGCAGTGCT
This sequence comes from Pharmacophagus antenor, assembly GCA_018245475.1. Classification (NCBI taxonomy): domain Eukaryota; kingdom Metazoa; phylum Arthropoda; class Insecta; order Lepidoptera; family Papilionidae; genus Pharmacophagus; species Pharmacophagus antenor. The sequence goes on from DWQX01003427.1 coordinate 14,879, forward strand.
TACTTATGTTCTCCTATAAATTCCGTTCAGCGGAAGAGGGCAAACAGTATATTGTAACATCGTAGTACATTCCACAAGTAAGTCAAGCGTCGTTATAATTGACTTAAATAATAAACGATCGCTAATATTTTACTTGATTTGAATAAATATTAAAATCCAGATCTCAAATGCTCAAATGTTCTTAATTCTCTTTAATTTTTAGAGAATGCTATATATTCTATTTATAGAAATATAAACGATGAATACATTTTCCCAAAATAAGGCAGATATGCTTACAAAATGCAGTGAATACACTTATTATTTTTTGTTTGCAGTAATATATTTGACTTACATGAATGTGATATCAAATACTTCCAGATTTCAACAATTCCAGAAAACCAGATTCGCTTTTTAAAATAGAATTGCGCCAATAACATTAACCTTCTCAAAGTTTTCCACAACCTAGAGCATGCCTAACCTTTTTCAGACAAAAATAATAAATAGCTACTTTCCTGATAACGTAGCTTTTATTCGCGTCTCTACTTTCCGTGATTGTACTTTGTTAGAGTTTAGAAGAATGCGAAAGTATTTTATATCTCTTTAAATGACGGGATATTTGATGTAATAAAAAAAATCAAATTGCATGCAAATTTATACTTATTTATTAATTTGCTTTATTCTTTATTTAAGTTTAAATATTTTGGACATAAAGAATAAAGTATATGGAAAATTTAATTTTAATATAATTAATACAGGTTATTATAAAAAACAATAATCAATCAAGTATTGACTTTTTTTACTTTTATTCGTTCTAAGAACGCGCAAAGTGAATATGGCAAATACTAAATCTTATTGTTACATACCACTAAATATTATAAAAATTTGTATGTACTTTTTTCGTTTGATTATTACAAAAATTTAACGTGCGACACAAAAATTTTGATGCCTGACGTCCAATTTCTTTAACCTTTGTTCATTTTCTTATATATTGTTTAAATACAAAAAATGTTTTAAATTTATTGCGGGTATAATTTATGATGCATTTTTACCTACAAACGAAAGCAATCTCTCTAACCAGAGGAAAAATAAAGTCTCTATTCTTCGGCACAAAGAATCTATTGATCTTGAATGAGCGCAATGAAGAATGATTAATGTGTGTTCTGAATACATTCATTATTTTACATTACGCATATTGTACGGACTAATATGAAGCAATTTTAAATATGTATTTTTAAGACTTTTAACATTAAAGCACTTATATTAACATATAAGGGAAATGTGTATATTACCTAATAAGTAATCTTCAATGTTGATGTTTACCCGTGCTTTAGACTTTGCTGAGATCCTACGTTCTAGTACATTTGAAAAAAAGCAAAAAGAATTCAACGTCCTATTCGTCTATGCATGGATGCTTTGAAAAGAACTGCCGACTTTCTGTCGTCTTCATTATTTTTTAAGTAATCAGATATGATGTAGAAGATTTAACTAATTATTTAACACATTATAGAAGTTTTCTTTAATACAATATAATTTTTTAAAGGAAATGTTACTTACAATTCATATGCGAACTATAACTGCGTAATATTTAATTTATCCAATAATTTATTTTTGTATGTATCGACTTCCTAGTAACTTTCGCAATATTTTCTATCCCGGACATATTTCCATGAGTGCGAAAGAAAAACTAAATTGTATTGTGTGCCAGAGAATGATACGTATTAGGCTCTTTATGCTCTCGAATCAAAAGACTGCTCTAACTAAACCACATAAAGCACTATAGTCTTATAAATCCATAACTGTAAACAATGACTCACTGTGGGGTTTCTGCTCCCCTCGCAACTCCCGGGGTTATTCGAATGCTTTAACAGTTTAAATAATTCGAAACTCTCTCTCAATAAATTTTAGTTTTCTCCTTGTGTTTCTGCATTTATAAAAGCCATACTATTTTTATTTGTAAGAGGGAAAGGGGTTTGCCGTATAAATAATTTTAAAAGCATATTTGTTATGCCACCTTTATTGAAGAATCGTAATAGATGTTGCTTCGTATAAACATTAAAAAATATTATTATCTACAGATTAATGCAAAATGGTCAGGATTGCCTTACAATATAGCCAGAATCAACATTTCATTGCTTAAATATATAACACTTTTCTCTATTAATGCTTATATTTTCAAAGTTCTATAGTAACTTCATACGATTTTCTTTATCACATGTTTTCCTACACCAAATCGCTTCAAGTTATTACAATAAGCCTATTTATTTTTGTAATTAAAACTAGGTAATTTACAATTTAACAGTTACAATTTAACATTTTTTCTTCATTATGATATTAAATATATAATATAACGACTCATTACTGTGTACACTTGCACGACATATAAAAAATAATGACGTTCCTTACAATGCTATGAATGACTTCGTGGTACAGTGATTTATCACTTGCCCTGTTACGCGAGGTCTCGGGTTCAAATCCGGTGTCACATGAGTAGTTGTTGGTGGCTGGATAGCAGGATTTTTTCGAATCGGTACCTTATCATTAAATGTGGTAGCTACTACACTTACTGACAACCTACCGCCAAACAAACTTCACCATCGTATGAAATTAAGGTCAAGTGTTAGTCGAAATTTAATAAAAAAAAATTATAACATTCTTTTATTAACATACGGCATAAGTAATCAAGTCGTGAATATTAATATTATTCTTACTGCCGTCGTGCATATGAACGTTATATGTCAGTAACTAGGTAGATATAATTATGAAAATTTATTTCCCGATGCGTCAACAACTTTAATTAAATTTAATAACATTCAATTGTTAAATTCTGAATTTTTTTTGTAACACAGCCATGATAACTGTGAATATTATTAAGTGTTACACAAAAGAGCGCAGCAATTAATACAGTACATAGCATTCGCATTGAGGCAGGAACTGGATGTACACTGCCGGTCAAAAGTTTGAGACCACTTTGTACACAGGTTATAATTTGCAAAATATTTTAAATCTGCGTATGA
>DWQX01003428.1:0-17868 GCA_018245475.1 Pharmacophagus antenor
ATATATATATGTATATATATATACATAAACTTTTATATATATTCTTCAAAATTATATATAACGTAAGTTTTAAAGATTTTATTAATGTAATAATTATAAAGCCTTAAATTAAATCAACATATTTATAGAGTAAGACATTTTATTATGTCAATTAAGCCTTAATATTTATCTTGTAATTTTTTCAACAGATCCATAACGTTACATCATTGTTTGTCAGAAGTCGTTTTCGGGTGAAACTTTTAGCAGGCGCTTGAAGCTTTATAAACATTCTGTTAAAATAATTTTGTTAAGTTTGCTGAATATGTAAGCAGATGAAATGGCCCAAATATCTGGTTGAAAACCATTAATTAAGGCACGTCTGTTACGGACATTAAATTCGGTTCCAACTTGATTTCACTTGTCCAGGACCGCTATTCCAATGGTAATTAATAAACGACCTTAATTTGTTTCTAAACATTGTATTCCAAATGGGCTCTAAAAGTTTTTGACGTGGAGAAATAAAACCTTGTACTTCTCTTAAAATTTTGAAGTATTGGCAACAGCCCTAATTGAAATAAAAAAACTGTGTATGTTGATATATGATGATATTGGAACCAGTTTCTTAGTTTTTTTAAAAGACAAATTTTCTTTTAGTCGCCGATTTTGTCCGATATATATAAATTCATGTAATTATTTAATTTTTTGTATTATTATTTTTATTTACAAGTACTTTTTGTTTTCACACATTTTTTCTAAAGAAATTATTTTATAAAAAACAACTACACATTTCCTTGTCCTAATTTTTTCTTCTCCAGGGATATTAGGCACCCTTTTTAACATCGTCTTTTTATTTCTGTGTACGTGTACATTAAACTATAGATAATTGAAAATATTTTTTTGGAGAAATCTATCGTGAAATAAATAGTATAAATGCTCTACAGTTTTATTCTGCATTATATATATTATAATATAATAATAGATTATAGCTACTTTACACAAATAATATCTAATGTATTGGTATTCTATATATTTGTGTATTTTTGTTAAGGTGTTAGATTCTTTGAATATTTTGGCTCTAGGCATTTGTGATAATTTGATTTGAAGGAGAAGCGATATAAATTAATTTTCGTTTGAGAGGGTTTCAAAGAAAATTGTTTCTTGAAAACGATACCTTATTGTAGGACGAGGTTATCGCTTCAAACAAGATAACGTGAGGTTTTTTATATATATATATAAAAGAGCGTTTATTACATTGTTTGATATCCAAAGTGGTTGTTTAGCATTGAATAATATTTTTTTGTGAACGCCAATTCTAAGAATGTTATGTACTATTCCTTAAACAATTTGTATTTTTACAAAATATTATAAATAAATCTCATTTTTATGAAAATATTACTTATTTATTGGTGTATATGATATTAGTGTATGTGATTTATACCACTAGACTAGTCTATAGGCGATACATATGATACAGGACAGTATGATAATAGTTTCCGTCAATAACACTATCGACCGGTAACCGATTTTTAGGATTTTCATTGTCGCCGCTCGCCTACATTTAGCCCGTTATTTTGGCATTTGCAGGTGATGCCTAATGAGATAAACTTTCAGACTTTTGACTCTACACATTCATTTTTAAATATAAAAAAAAACCTTTGCGGTAAAGAGTTTATCAAGAAAAACACAACAAGATTAGAGAATTTATTTTTCGTTTCCGGTCGATAATGTGTTAAGAACATGTATAAAGGCATCGGAAACTAAAATAATTCACTATGCAAAAAATTTTGAAGCAAAAAAAATATTATATCTAATATCCGCGGAAATGGACATCTCTATATATGAATATGAATAATATATAACATTTTTCATCCTCTATAATGTTATACTTGTGGAATATAGAAAATACAGTTCAAAATGTTCCTGATTTTGATACCTGATATTGAGTACACTGATGATGTAGGTTTAACTAAAATTGTGAACACTTTATTTAAGCGTCTATAACTAGATCATAACCCATGTTAATATGTTAGAAAGTGGTGAACGAGATTAGATCAGGAACATATTTCGGTGTTATTTTATATAGCCTAATTTATGCATGCAGAGGATCTAAAATCTGTCATTCAACATATTCAAAGAGAATCAAATAATAAAAAAAAAATGTCAATTTATGTCCTTTCGAATTTGTATTGTGGGTCAGATAAACGGGTTAACATAAAAAGTTGTTGTCAATATGTAATTTTTAATCAAACAATTCACTCTTCGTCGTCATTATAAAAGTTGGAAAAGTTTTTCTTTAACTATATACTTAATTTACAGTAAAATGCAGTGTAAGCGTATTGGTCTATTATTGTAAGACGCTGTTATTAAATTTCTTATGAGCGTTTTTTATTAAGAAAATCACTGCAGTGATTCCTTTAATAAAGAATTACTGCGCGCCTTCTGGCCAGGCATCTGCAGAGAGGACATTAGTCAATACACTGTATTATAGGACATATGTTATGATATAAGACCGCACTTTAATAACGAGCGAAAGCGTTTCCGAACTCGCATTGTCTCGCCGCGAGTACGTAGCCCGGAAGTTACGATGTAGAATAAACGTGATATCGTTATGCCGCGGGCTGCGAAAAGAATTTCGATATCAATGACTTTTAAAATTTCATCGTTGCACACAGTTTTTTTATCGAATGTCTAGGCTCGCTTCACCTAAATGGATTTCAAGATGACTATTTAAATTTTGCTACCAGCTTCTTTCACATTATCGATAAATAAATAATGAATAAACTTGTATTGAATATTTGCTGAAATTATTGAGGTTGTGTTAACGTATTAACGAAAGTTTAGTAAATATCAGTGTCTTTGTAAATTGAAGCAAAAAAGTAAAAAACTGAATAAAGTAAAATTGAATTTGAAGGACTCGTTTAGTGCGGGCCGACGTGACGGTGTAGCAATTCGTGGCTACTTGAAAATTATAAAGAAACAAGCTCTTATTGCAGAGGCTGGCGTGCCCGGAACCGGAAAGAACTTTCAAACACACGTTGCCTTACTGTACATTCAAACCTTAAATGAATCACTCTAGAAATTACGCAACAAGTGGAAAGGGTCGGCGCTTACTGAGCGTGGCGCAGCGACTCCTGATATTTAAGATGTGAACCGCTCTACTGGTTTCCAATAAATTCGAAATGGGATGAAAAAGTAGCTACTTAATATGTTTAGTACATTTTTCGGGTGTGTAATTTGAATGTGAAAATTTTATCTCTTGTAATACATGTCGGATAAGTAAGAAAATTAATATATACAGCAGTAGAAAATGTTTATAAAATCTGTATTTTATATCAAAACTAATACTAGTTTCACATTGTTTAGTAATCAATTTACATCGCAATGAAACTGAAGGGACATTCAATTTATCCAGCTTTAAATATAAGTCGAAAAATATTGAATGTTTTAATTTAATTAATGGCGTCAAAAACATAAATTGATCTTTTATTTTTTAAATCTATACAAGTATAACAGGCTTACGTGTTTTTCTAAAAATAATTGAAGCTAATTAAATGAAGAAAACAAAATGTAGTCTACAGTAGTGTCACCTTTCACCAAAAATATCGCCGGTAAAATATGCCAACTAGAAATTCTTGTTTAAGTATTGAATAAAGTGTTCAGACTTCTATTCAGGCTATAAAACAAAATACCTTTAACACTGATCGTACCAACAATTTTCATAGGGTCAAATGACCCGACGTGGTAAACAATGGTATACGACGGTATTACTTAACATAAACAAAAAAAAAATACAAAAATAGCATAAGAACAGTAGATTCAATAAGTCAATAAAAGTCATAAAGTGTAACGTAGAGAATTAAAAAATAATTCGTGTATTATCAATACAAAAGTTTAAAATGGGTCATTTGACCCTTTATGGTATGATTAGTGTTAAACAAGATAATTAAATTTAAAATATAGAATATTCACAATGACTACTACAAATTTTAAACATTGTGTTAGATCTTTGTCTAAAGAAAGAAAGATATCCGACATTAAAAATGAACGAGTGATACACGTTAAAAGCAAATACAATTTATAAGACACAGAGGTGTCCCCAATCAAATTACAAATGTGCATCACGATGAGATTCTAGAATAGGCATTTCACACGGCCCGTTGTCTGCCTGCGTTGAAGATCATGACCCTCTGTTAGGATTATGTATGTGCCCCGAATATCAATTAGTTGACGCTCTGTGAGGTGACGTGACGTATTTATCGCTTATATGAGTTTTTAGTGGAGCGAAGTTTTCACCAAATGTTTTGTGAGCATTGTTTCTTGTTTGCATTAAAAACATACTTGTATCACTTAACACAATAACTATTTCAATTTTTATATTATGCTTGTCGTGTACAAAACAACGTTGTCTTAATATTATACTATCCATGATAGTAAATAAGAGTTTATTCGTCTTATCTTTTGTTACCGATTTTTTATAATAAAGATTTTGCCTTTGCGCAAGTGGCACAAAACAATCTTATCTAAATCTGTTATTATAACATAAATTATAAACTTATATTAAACTATTTACATACTATTTACCAATTTCTTCATAAATCTGAACAAACTCTTCGCTGCTTCGCTTTCTGGATGTGGTAGTATTTCATTAAACAAGCCAATAATGAGTTTATTCAGATTCGGAAATATCACAAAATAATTTCTGGCGTATCCCATTAAGAAACGGTGCAAATCTTCTGAAATTCTACATTCCACACAATTTTGGTGACTTACCTTGCTTCATCATAAACTGGTTATAAAAGATTCATTAATTCAGGTTATAATTTCGTATATATTTGTAGATTGCTTTGAAAATAAGTATTTTATGAATTAATATTTAATATTTCTCGGCGCTCGCTTTTAATGCGAACAGAATCGAATTAGTAGCTATTCCATTACCAGTTGCGAACTGACGATGATAATTTATTTAACACCAATGTATATTTCATTTAGATATGTGTTTGTTACATTGAGTTGCACATTGTTTATTTATTAATTCATTGTTTCAGCTCACTCAGTGCTAGCTAAGATTATCTTAAAATAATCTCTAAACTTCAAAATATTTATAAATTCAATATAACTAAACAAATATTAGACAAATTTTAAAGAAATTAAAATTTTTTTTTTTCGGTTATGAGCTAACATCTGAAATCGATTTCGCCTGATGTTAAGTGACAATGAAACTGTAGATGGTGAAGTGTTCGCCCAGAATATTCCTGCCTCTCACATGTATAACGAATGTGTGACTGCCGAAACACATCAATAATATTATAGCGGCAGATTATCATTGAAAGTGGTAGCTAGCCCAGCAGATTTGAATCCACCACACCAACCACCACATTCGGACTCGACTATTCCTGTGACCTGGGATCCGTTACGAAGCATGCCGTAGACCACTGGGTCACAGAGGCTGTCAAAAGATTTTCAACATCTTCTAAAGTAACAAATAGGAACTTCTAAATGTAATTAAAAAGTATTAAATCTGTACAAAAGTCAATTTCTGTCGGAACTCTTTTAAGTTTTTACAATTATTATTTTTTATTCGGAAGTAATTTAAATTATACTTTACTAAGCGTATGATGTATATAACCTGGCAAGGAAATCGAGTTTGCTAGGCAATCGAGCGACAGGGCTACCCATTGTTCAAAGGGCACATACGAACCATAAACCATAGATTCTCGAATTTCATTACAAAATTACGAGTTTCTATGAAATTTTACATCTGCTTATACAAAAAATAAAATGTGTCTCAAGTTTATTTTTTAAACTTGTTTAAAATTTATTAATATCCTTACCCCGAACTCGCGGTATATTATGCTAAACGAACAAATAATATTGTTAATACTTTGAAGATTTGTGAATAACTAGAAAAATTTTAATATATACATGATGAACAATTTCCTAAGGTTATGTTCTCCACAGAGTGAAAAGCAAAGGTCTTTGGAAGTAAATAAATACCTATTTACATGTAACACGTCAATAATGAACACACTTAATTCCATTTCATTTGTTTATTAATTTTAATTTATTAAACCTGAAAAATTCAAATTAATTTTTTAACGTTGTTCTACACAAAAAAATTAGCTAATGATTAAAAGACAGTAAAAAAAATTACACTTGATTGTCTATTGTACTTTTTTACTGTAGTTACATCAGAACATACTTATCAAATTGTGATATTATTTCTTAAAGTCAATTGATTTAATAAATATATTCAGTGGAAAATAATCTATTTACATATAAAACAGAAAATAAAATTTAACAGCTGCAACGAAAACAGGTTTTCCGTCTTTACTATTATAATTTTTTTACAGTTACTTGCTCAAGCGTTCTGAAATTATAGAAAACTCGATGTAGATTTTGCCGCAACTATGTATTCCCGAACTCGAACGTCCCGAGCGTCGAACGTTTGTAAGTTGACACGATTTGTTTCATGTTGGAGTCGTGCACATGTATCCGGAAACGCGTACACCGTGTCCGGTTACACACGAGAATGGGTGAAAACTTTTAAATTTTAGGGAAGCGTGGTTCGAGTTGCGGCGGTAGGGGCCGCCTCGCGCGGACGAGTAGCGTCGTCAATAATTCATGCGGCAGGCACGTCGTGGCCGCCAGCCGTTCCTAATTGATTCCTGATGCGGTCCGTGAGCTGATCGCATCACTGCCTCCTTGTACTGCCCTCCGAGGACTCGTTCGCTTCATTACGCGCTTACAAAGTCGCGTGCGTAGAGGAAAAATTAGTGAAGGATGTACGTAATAACGTATTATTATTTTAGTCCGCTTCGTTGCATCAGATTTCGCCAACAATAGTTGTTGAAGATCTTTAACAAATCTGAGTTTTTGTCCTTGTAATAAATACAAAATAATATTGAATTTCGTGAAAAATAAATTAAAACACTCAATTGTTTTAATTTTTTAATAGAATTTCAATCGATTCTTTACATTCATAAAATAACAAAAGAAGTAGAAAGTTTTAGAAAATCCGAAAAAAAAACTTAATCAACTTTTTCATATATTATTGCATGTAGTACTCAAAGATTTTAATCAGCTTCGGCACTTACCGAAGAATTTATAAGCCGCAATAAAGAATTATTTATCGCTGACATTAAGTCCTAGTTTGTTATCCTGTACTAATAAGCAAATTAAAAAAATTACGCACGATGGTAAAAAAAAACACTAGTTCTATTTATTCGGTATGATGTAAAATGAACATACTTCAAAAAGTCAATGTAATGTACCGTCTATCACTGCTTGTAGTTAATTGTTAAATATAAAATATTAATTACAATCTCATTTGACCTTTCCGAACAGTGTTGCGACATAATAATTAGCTACTAACAGTTAAAGGTCAACCTAAAATTTTCCTTTCGAGTTTCACCTTATTCTTTACACAATTATCACGCCCTGGGGACGTTACCGAGTCGGCCCCGTTAGGCAGTTACTATTCCATAATTGAAATGATAATGGAGATCGAGGCACTTGAATCTGTTGCAAAGAGCAGCTTACACAGGGGTTCGTTTTGTTTGCAATCCGTGACCTTGCAATGAGACTGTACATATTATATCGTAGCAAAGACATCGTAAATAAAGTCATAATGAAGTAGTATAACGTTTTTCTTAGTTTAGATTGTTTTAATGTTAGATACAACATTATCTAAAACTTTTTTCATTTCTAACATGAGCTCGTCTCCCTCTGTGATGTAGTGGTTTACAGCTTATCTATTAATACGGAAGTCTCAGGGTTTGATTTCCGAGCCACAAGAGTAGTTGAGCTTGGATAGTGGTAGAGTTTTTGCGAATCCGCTTGCATAACTTCTACAATCAATTTCAGTCGGCTGCCACAACTTACATGTGAAAGCCAGAAGTATTTTGGCCAAGCGCGCTTCACCATCTATGGCCTCATTGTCACTTTACCAGTTCATTACTGAAAAAAAAAACATGGCGTTGACAATTTTGACTTTAATTTTTGACTATGTAACAAATCCGTAAAGTATATCGTATTTGTGCTCATTATTGTGTAACAAAAGTATCGTACAAGTACCCCTGGTGTTGCTGAAGGCTTGAGGCTGTGGTAATCTCTAAACATCAGGAGGGCCGTAGGAGAATTTACCACTATCACTGAACAAAAAAGAAAACGGGTACTTATCTTTTCAACGTTTGTGTTGAGTATACTATCAGTAATTTATCTATTCTTCTTTTTCATTTACGGTATCTATTAGGTTTCGTATTTAATAAGACTTCAAACATAACGACCATATGATTTAGATGGATGTTTCCTTGCACGATGTATATTTTCATACTATATCTGTTTTTTTAAGAAAATGCTAAGGGAAAGTTTTATCTTTAAAAAAATTACCTCTCATAATACGATTTTCTGTTATAAACTATAAAAATAATAAGTTTTGTCTACAATCCATCCAGTTGGCATCTTTGTATTGTAATAGTTTTATATTCTAGTATAACAGTTTATCGTAATTAATCTTAAAGCTCCAAGCTCGCTCGTTGAGCTCCAGCAAACAACTAAGTAACAAATATTATTAGAAAAAAAAACTGGTCAAATGGTAAATTTCATACAAAGTATGAAGGGATAAATATTGGGAATAATATTAATTTGAAACTACTTACAAACTAGCTATGGTCAACCTTTTATTTATCGTTTTATCGGTTTTTCAAATCATAGTTAACAATATAAAATCCTTTTATTGCTTGCCATATTTAAAAAAAAAAACTAACATTTGACTTCAATTTCACATAGTATGAAGTGATAATGAGGCCGAAGATGGTGAAGTATGCTTGTCGCAAATATTCTGGCTCTCATATGTATGACTACCGAAGCACAGCAACGCTATTGTGGCAACAAATTGACATTAAAAATAAAATAGCTAGTCATGCAGGTTCGACGATCTTCTATCATCGTCCAGAGTCCATTACTCATGTAGTTCGGAGTCGAACCCGGGTTTTGAGAGTCACAAACCACTGCGTCACGTAGACAGGTGAAATGTATCCTCGGTGAGAAAACGAATTACATCTGTTCGTTTGTTTGTTACAGATACGGATATTATTACACTCCATATTTTGTGATTCAATTACCGGTATTACAGTTCGATTTATGCTGGAGTACTAAATATAATTTCGCCCGCGAATTTCGATAAATTATGTTGCACAATATTCAAATTCGCATTTTCATTAGGTATTCATGTTGATGTGATGAATAAGCAGCTAAATGGTCTGATTATGAGTGAGTGAAGCTTTTTATTAACGCACTCTGTACCGATTGCCGCTAAAATAATTACGAACTAAAATTAAGTGCATTCACGTTCCGATTTTAATAATTGATTTAATGTTTAAACTAACATCACGCATAATTGTTGATTCGTATGCGACATATACTTTGATTTTAACGTTGGCAGATATTCGCTTATATTTCATTACCTTTGTATTTTATAACGTTCGATACCATGATTATTTTTCATTGACATTAATAATCTCTACTTTTTGGTAGTTTTCTAATGAAAAATTACGTCTAATCTAAATCTAAATTAGTTAGCTTAAAAGGCGACTAAAATTGCTTACAAAATATTTTTGCGACGTATTAAATCGTTTACACAATTCCTAATCCTTACGTTTTAAATTATAAAATTCAATTAGAACTCAACTTTGGTTTGAAAATTAACTCCGCAAACATCACATCCTCCAACAAGTGTAACACGCAAGTTATGAATACTGGAAGTTGCCGCCGAGTTTGTGATCCACAGTTTTGAGGTGCGCCGAGCTCGTGACAGCGCATAGTAATCTATTTCACACGAAATGAGACAAACCCATGACAAATATGAACCGACCGGGAGACGAATATTAATGGAAATTAAGATTCTATTAAATAATTTTTGGCTGCCTCTTTGGAGCAGTGGTTTATCTGGTCTGTATGGTGATGGAATTTTCGAATCAACATCGATGTAACACTATAACTTTCTTCCGACAATAGTACATGTGAGAGCCAGAGTTTTCTTCATTGACATTTAACGTCGTGTGTTAATTGAGGAAAAGGTTTAGATTATTGTTTAAAAAAAAAAAATCTTACGATAACATATCATTAAGCCCTATAATTCAAATTACTAAAAAGACAAATCGATCTGCCGTAGCTGAACAATCTCGTTCGAATTTAAGATACGACAAAAAGATTACCCTCGGTTTTCTTACCCATAGTGCTTTTTGTAAGCGAGCAAGTTTTGCTCTACGTACATAGTTACGACACACAAACATCTTGCAAAATTTCACGATTTATCACAGGGATGTCTTGAGTTGTTAAAATTTATTAGTCGCTTTTGTATAACGCTTTTTGAGTAGGATTCAACGAGCGGGTACCTCTTGAATTTTATTTCCTGGTATGACCTTGTCATATTGTATTTACTTGACGTTACTTCATTTGTTTTTATTTTATTTTCAATATTTAAATATGCACCGTTTAAAATGAAAATAAAATAGACTTTAATAAGTTTAATAAAGTATAATATAATTTAAAATTACTTATGATTGGCAGCCCTGTTAAGGCGCTACGTCGAGCAAAATGAATATGCGCAGAGCTTTTCCGATAACTTATCTTCAATTCTTTGACTTATGTACCCACGTTTCAAATAGCCTGATGGTATATTGGTGTATGAGACTAAAGTTGACTATGAAATATTGCTTATTGGTAAAGTTTTATTGTTCTTGTCACAGGTGTGACGAAATTTGAAGATTTTATCATCGGACTATATGTTTATCGTCCCGAGTAATAGGCTATTCGTATTCAGGCGTCCCATATACGAATTTATTGCTATGTGTTAGTTTGTGCGTATGTGGTACTAGCATAATAGATTTCATTTTATGAGTATTCAAATGAGGTAGCCGCTCATGCGAATGGATTGGACTATGTAAGCAACGAAAGAAAAATGTTATACGGCTTTATAGAAAATAGAAATATCTCTTATTGTTATATATTCAGGAATCCTCACATTGACTTCGTCCACGTTCATTGTTACGGTCGGAAAAGTCTATTTAAATAAATTTATAGGAGCAATAAATATTTTTTATTATATAATTTTTCGATCAAAAATTATTTCGTAATATAACGATAAGAAGTGTAAAAGATTCTTGTTACACATTTATTAAAGCAGCAAACCTAAATGAATTGAGTTGTATGAAATGATTTAATAAGGCGTTACACCGAAACAAGCCGCGATATTTTCAATTTCACGAAACAATTATCCCGCCGTGTCATCAATCGGATTCCCGCTTTGATTGCGCGGCAAATTCGTTTTGTTTGGACACAAAAATTGCAATATAAAGAGCTGCCACATCATTCCCTTTTGGTTTAACGTAGATTGCTTCGAAAATGTAATATTGTTTGCAATTCATTTTGAACAGGCGATTGGCCACTTTTAGTACATTTATTTTTTGATTCCTATACCAATTCGTGCATTCACGGGACGAGCAGATGAATGTAATTGAAAGTTGGAAAACAAAGTAATTGAATTCAGGTAATTGAACAGAAAATCTAGTTCAGGAAATTGTACAGAAAGTTGCGGAAGGCGCGAAGTAAGTGCCGAGGGCAAAATATAATATTGTAATACTCGGGATAAAACAAACGCGAGCTCACCTTGTTGGAACTTCTTCGCAACAGCGACTACGGTAGCACTTATTTATGTTACACGCAAAGTTTAGAATAATACAGTGTTTTATTTAAATCATTATTCAGTTTACATTTAGCTCATTCGTATATAACGGTGCATTTCAAATTTCTGAAATTACAATTTGTAAATTTTTTTGTCCGGTTCAAGTGTGTATTCTTTTGTTAAAAAATAGTTTACAAAATGTTCATCTTAGAACCGTAGGAGGCTCGAGTAAAGCTCTCTTTACGTAGCGAAGTAATCAGAACGCAGCCGCGAGCTAATCTTGATGTACTATTTCTAGACTGCTGTGTTCATGTTATTGTACTATTCACATTTCCATTATTACCTTTCGTGCTTAATCACTGCTTCTCGCGGTCGCTGAAATGTGTAGAATTAAACGAGTTATTAGTGGCTGTGTAACATTTGCGTCGTGACGTTCATTCGTTTTGAAACTTGTCCGTGTAGCTGTCAAGTACAAAGTCATAAATAAAATGCGAACGCTTAAAGCGGATGAAGTTTAAAGGACGGAGCGGGATGAAAGTTAAAAAGCAGTGCAATTCATGCAGCGCAGGTGACCAGGGGTTTATCAGGCGGGCGCAGGCGAGGGGCCGGCACACGTCGCTATCGCGGGAGGAGCCCGCACCGCTCCGCCGTGGATAATCGTGTCATTTATAAAGTTTAGCGGCACAAAGCTGTGCGAGTTTTTGATTGAAAACAAACTTAGAAGGGACAGCCTCATTTGAATAAGTATTCTGCGAATAAAGTGTGGCTTTATGTTTTCCTTTAGGTGTGTTTTTTTCCCTTTGTTATGCAAAACAATGTTCCACCTTGTTTAGGTACACGCTTTATTTTTGAGCGAAAGACTCTTTTGAAGTTAAGCTTTCCCGTATAAATTATATTATTTTTACTGTATTGTTCTAAAGACGGCCCTTTGAAACATTAATGGTGGCTATGACTCTTCCTTGCGGTGCGCAAGTTTAATGTGCACTAGGAAATTGTGGAGACGCTACAGAACATTGCAGCAAATATTAAATGTTCTTTTTTAAAAATAATAATTTAACTCATCATGCAAGATGAAAGAATATTATAGTCTACAGTGACTAGTTTTTTACTGTAACTTTTTAATAAGTCATATAAATTGATTGGAATCCATGTTACATTATAATAAATTTTGACGATGAGTGCTTTACATGGACTATATTACGGTTGCATATGTCAGCGATTTGATAATAGGCTTAAAATGCACATTAGCCTTGTAATAGACATTTCAAGTTTTTTTTTTATTAAGTACTATCAAGCAAATTCCAAATTATAAGAATAGCGTAACGTAAGCCCTTTAACTTAGACATGTTTTTTTTTTTAAAAAAAGCGTGAATAAACATTGCACATTTCCTTGATGTAAGAGTACAGATTTTCCGTTTATTCGTTCTTAAATAATCACATTTTTAATTATTTCAATCAGTGGTGTTAATTCCGAAAAGCCTTATATAAAAGGTTATTTTGATAATGAAACGCGTTTTAAAGTATTTGCTGGCGGTATTGCAAAACACAGATGTCCCCCGGCGCTCGTAATCCTAATAATGGAAGTGTACTCGTGTTAAATGACTGGGCAAGCGTTGCTAATCGGGAGCAGCTCGAACTAGTTAGCCAGCTAACGTGAAATACTTCTAGCCGGCAACCCTGCGACAGTTGACGAATAGTGATAATTCATTTACGCAATCGCTTAGTGTCCTGTCATGACTTTGAAATTTAGCGGGACGATTAAAATTAATGCGTACCTTGTACATTTTTTTAACATACAAAAATATACACACGTGTCTAAAAGATTTATACAAAAGTTATTTTGAATGCAAATTATCTATATATTACATAAATAAAACTTTAGTAATTTTCCCGTAATATTTTAAAAATTGATTCCATGAAGACATATGCTAAATGTTATATTTTATATTCATTTTATCCATCTGTTGACATGATTTAACAAAAATGAGACGTAAAAAATTGTACATGACGTATGACCTGTGCACAATAGTCAACATATATTTTACTGACATAGATTTCTAGAATTACAAAGAAAATACTATTGAACAATTTTATCAGGGAAATTTTTACAAAGGTACTATTTTATGATTTTACAATCGGGACATGGTTGTCCTTGTAGGCGCACAGTGGTTACCCCCTAATATTTCATAATTTATTTTTCTTTTATTCCATTATAATTTGTATCTTATTGAGAAGAAAAATTATATCGATTTATTTAAACCTCTAAATGTACATTTTGTGTTTTATAAATACGAAATTTGAAAGGTTTTTGATTATTTCTGTGTCATTATAATTAAAAACCTGATTTATTGATTCAAGCTTCATGCACTTCGCGGAATTCCGTAACTCAATAGAAAATATAAAAATATTTTTTTTTGTCATTTACATGTTTAAAAAGCTAATATTGTTATTTCATAATTTACTTTTTAATATTTTTGTTTAATGTAGATGATTTAGCCTAAAAAAAATATACAGTTATCAGATGTATAAAAAAAATTCCATAGTTAATACCTACGTTATATTGATAGATGTTTTGCCTATATTCCAGTTCTATAAATATTATTATAATTCGTTGAATTTCCCAACGACATGTTGCAATTAGTTACGGTTCAATACAAACTGGGAACATGTGCGGCCTAGACCGTTTATAGAACTTCCTCATTCTTGTCTATTAGGAGTAATTTTTGTTCTTGTTTTAATTCTAACTGGTGCCCTCTTAAAGGTTTTGTTTTTATATATTTTAGCTAAGATTGAATAATAAGCAAAAACTTAAATTCAGAGTTTTTATCTTGTATGCAACAGTAAATATGAAGATAATATTTTTAAACATTTTGTTTGTCAATCATAATTTTATTTCATTGAATGATATGTAGAATACATTTTCATGTAAAAATAAACTGGTTTCCAATTTCAATTGTCTACTAAATTTTTAAAGGTCGGCAACGCAACAGCGACTGCCCGAGAGTTGCGACTGTATATAAGCGAGTGATCATTTTCCATCACGTGAACCAGTCGTTCATTTACCTAACCTGACTATAAAAAACAACTTTAACTGTTTTTTTTTAAAAAATCTATCAAATATAGACAAAACCATAGAGAAAAATTCTCAATTCGTTTTCGCACATAAAACATATATTATATAACAATATACAATTTAAACCACGGTGACAATTGAAATTGGAATGGTTGTTGATTTTTACTTTTATAAATAAAATATACCTTTGTCCACGTCAAACTAAGACGGCGCCGCTTCAAATTCCTCGGATTTACGATGGCGTAAAAAGAGGCAGAACCAATAATCCAACTCTATTCTTACCAACAAGTTACTTTCCGCGTCTACCAAGTAATATTTAATGAAGGGGCCGACGGACTACATTCGCCGCTCCAAACAATTAGAAAAGATCAATATCAATCTTTTTATTTATTAAAACGTGTATTCAGCTCCAACACACGTCGATAGCCGACTGATAATTACAAGAAACGAATTTCTTATAAATATTTAAGTTACAACGTTTTCTTAGCGTGTTCTAATTACAATATAATAATATAGTACAACAAAAATTATTTTATTATTTACAGGAGTTTTGTGTCCATGAATTTTGACAACGATTACATTTTTTTTTTAATATTTATAAGTATTATGCATGATTATTAGAATTAATGAAAAAAGTTTTCCGACACATTTCCAAATTATTATTCATTCAGTTCTTCTAATACAGTATTAACTATAAATGAATTAGATGCATTAAAATAAAAAAAAATTCAACATCAAAAATAACAATCGTACATACTATAAATCATTTACTTGATTAAACAAACATTATAGTTATAAAATTAAGTCCACTATTTTCCGGTATATGAAATACAACAAATACATAAATGTATTTACAAAATCACAAGGTATTGAGTTATGTTCGGTTTGACGACGATGGTCATAAAACGGAAACTCTTTTATTGCAGTTGCTACCCACCTGCCATGAAAAAGTAAGGATCGGGATATAGGAAATGTCATTAACTAACTCTCTGCGGTCATATTTAATTACTTACCTTATACTTTATTTAAACAACGGAATTTTCGCAAAGAAATATTAAATAGTATTTACTAGCCGTCAGCCGTCCACCTATTTTAGAAAGGTATTTTTTTTATTTAATATTAAAATTAATCCACCTCCAGTATGTTTACTAATTTTCGAGTCCATCAACATTTCGTAGAAATTTTAGTGCCCCTTCCATTCATTATAGTTGGATTTAAAAAAAAACCTTTTAAAAATTTCATAACAGCGTTTTAAGCTGTAGTTCGATGTATACATTCAGTAAATCAGTCAAGACTGTAAATTTAATAAGTGGACCTAAGATTATAAAAATCTGTTTTTTTTTAATTTACTGAATATAATTTATACGTTACGTTAATGTAATACTGGAATAAATTGCAGTTTAAGAGGTAACTAAATCATAGATAGAAGAGAAAATCCAATTAACGACTGTACAATGGGTCACGAAACAATCTAAACTAAGAAAATTAATCTTCTGAGTCCATAGAGGAGCACTGTCTGTGCAAACTTAGACAATAGATTTATAGTTCATCGATTTTGGGCCATCGGAAGCGGACCATGACGGTCTATCTTACCTACGAAGCGTCGCAAACGTTTTAAAAAATTGCTTGAAATTTCAAGGAATTGCCCATCTGTGTTACAGAATTAGCCACGATCTTTACTTCAATATTACAATAATGTATTGCATTAAATTATCAAAAATATTACATGATATGTCATGGTTTTTTGTTATCGCTGACACTTGTTCTCGATTTCACCTGAGGTCCAGTGAAATTGAAGTTGTAGAAAAAGAATGAAATGAAATGGAAAAAGAAGGATGGCCTTTCTGGCTCTCAGATGTATGACTCCCGGAACATAGCAATGCTGTTATGACGGTGGATTGAAATTGCGAGTGGTGGCTAGCCAGGCGTCTTTGATAGACCCTACCACCACCATACTATTACTCACATGGTCCAGGGGAGCAAGCCTGGAACGTCCGCGTTGCAATGGAAGCAGTAAACCTCCATAGAGGCAGTTAACATTATTTTTAAAGGTGTTGCAATACTAATACAAACACCTTTAAGAATAATGAAGTCGCTTAAAATGCCCCAATGAACTACTACAGAGTGACGGTAAAAAAGAATGTAAATTAAACGCAAAACTCTTAACTTCTTAGCAATTTGAGTCTCGTTGAAAATGAAGCAAATAAAGTAGGACGACTCGTCCCGCCGAGGGTCGGCCTAGCGTTCCGCTACCAATTTAAAAAGTTAACATTCAAAAACAAAGCGCGCTCAAACCCGTGCTTAAGTGTTAAAAATATTTAGCCTGGAAAATAGTCTGACGAATGCAAATTTCGATGGATCTGAGAAATCCCGTTGCCAATTATTTTCATTACAAGATCCTTGTTAATATTTTTCAGTGCTGTTCCTTCGTTAATCGTAGATGGCTTCATTGATTTGTAGTTGAAGTTAGATTTGTAATTAACATTTCCTGAGTACGGTTGGTAATTGGTTGCAATGCTATAGAGTACATTATTTGAAATGCTTTCTTTGTATATGATATTTGATAAGAGAAGGGTATTCAAACCATCACATGGTATATACCTCAGACATATAAATATTTACATCATTAAGTGTTACAAGATAATGGTATTGGTTTCATTTAAAAAAAAAATGTCATTTCTAATATCATACTGAGAATACGAGATTACCAGGTTTTAACTACATTAAAAAAATTAAAAAGTTATTAATCAAATCTATCATTGCTATCCAGTCTGGTACAAATACAACCAAAAATATTAAATAAACGCTCTTCTGTTTTTTCCGGTCCTGCATTAATAGATAAATTAAAATATTACTAAAACAAAATAAAAACATGTCAATGAATATCAATTATGATTTAAATGATTATGTTATATCTTAAGGTAGTTTTAAGAGGTGGGCATTTAGACAGTTTTATGTCAAACTCTAAATTGATAATGTCAAGTTGAAAATTATGACTTACACTGCCGGCCAAAAGTTTGAGAACACTGTACACAGACTATAATTTGCAAAATATATTAAATCTGCGTATGATAACGTAACAATATGAACACCTGTGTAATCTACTAATCATTTTGAATGTCTAAATACCATT
>DWQX01003429.1:0-17860 GCA_018245475.1 Pharmacophagus antenor
TTTATAATGAAAAATGAAAATGATTTACGTCTAAGAAATAGTATTAATCCTTTTAGTATTTAATTTGTATTTAAACTGTTTTGAGCTGCACTCTTAATATTATAACATTTTTAGTGAATTAATGAACAGTGTCATGTACCGCGGAGGTTCTGGGTTCGGGTCCCGCCGAAGCAGGGAGCCTGTATTGCGTGGTTACCACCCAAAATGTCAATCTTCCAACATAACAGCATTGCTGCGTTCCGACAGTCATACATGTGAAGGTCAGATGACAAGGTCAAAAGACAAACTAAATGGGATACATCATAGGTATCACTTTGTTTCATTACCTTAATAATTACGGAATCACAGATTTTTTTGTGTTATAATAAATATTTTAAAATATAATAAATTTTAAAGGTTAAGATGAAATTATCTTTTCGTCTTTGCCTTAGTTAAACATTATTCAGAATAAGCTCCGAGGTCAAAAATGGAACCTGTCCTAACCTCTTAACGGCTTACAGAAAATGTACTACGAATTTCTCGGTGAAAGTTTTGAACGAAATGGATTTTATTATTTACGATTGAAAAGAAAAATAATAATTGCTATAATTTTGCTTTCGTCTATCAACATTTACCGATTTATTATTTCATTTAGTGATTGGGTACAGAGAAAAAAAGATTTTTTGTTTGGTTTCGTTACGGGCAAGGATATTATGTTAATACAGAATTACAAATTTAATGACGCTATTAAAATGTTGTGTAAACGTGTTAACTAACCTCCATCTAATTCTGTCGACCTCGTCAGATAATTGTTCATTATAAAACAAAGTGCCTATGTGGTGAAGAGGTTAAGTGCTTTAGTCCGTAACATGGAGGTGGCACTTTAAATTTCCAGGTGACACGAGCTCGCATCGCGATGCCTCGGACTCAATGTGAATCTGCCGCAATAACAGCATTGATGTGTTACAACAATCGTAACGCGGGCAAAACGTATTCTAAGCCGAACACGCTTCTCAATTAGCTGCCTCACCGTCACCTAACATCACGTGAAGTTGAGATTAAGTGTTCGTAAATTGGTGTGAAAGAAAGAAAAACGATTATAAGCTTACTATGATTTATTATTCTACACACATGTGAAGCATCAACAGGCTATGGTTGCGGGTGCTTACGTACGCATATAAATTTAGAAAAAAAGTATCAATACATTACGTGATTTTTTCAAATTATTATATTCATTGACGTATTTAAACTTTGTTGCGATCATTATTTATTAATTTCAGAACACTATATTGCTTAAATGGGGCACTTCAGGTCTTATATGGGAGTATTGCCACTAGGTAGATGTTATATTTAAAAAAATATATAAGGTTTTATTAACGCTATCAACACTTTAAAACCAAAGCTTTCCCACTCAATGAGAGGGAACGGCGGTTGATGGGAAAAATTGTTCTTTCTATCGTTATTAACTAGTATTTATTAGTAACTACTATGTTGCTTTATTATCCACTAAATAATCTCACTATTTGCAACATATAAGCACTACACTTTAACAAATAGACTGCTGAGAATTTTAAAAATATCCCATCGCGTCCTCTCTCGGGCTAAGAGCTTTTAACGTCAAGCGAAGAAAATTGGACCTTTATCACTTCATAAGCCCAAATGGATTTCAGTGAAGGTACAACCAATTGAATAAGTAACCTACGTATGGGCGTCAAATGATGACACTTCGATGAAGTTATAAACTTTTTTTTTTTCAAGTCCCTTAAGTTCTAAAGCTGTATTTAAGGTGATATATCTAACGCTAGTCTCGTTTGTATTAAAAAAAATCTAATTAATTTCGTTAACAAGCACATTAAAATTTAGCAAAAGTATTCTTATAATGCAGATTACATTTTAAAAAACAGTAGACGAAGAAAGAAAAATAAAGCACTTTTAAAATAAGCAAAAAAAAAAGGAGTACGCAATCTAAATTCATTTCAATGTCGTCCACAGACAGAATGTTTCATCTAAAATCTTTAAAGTGTTCTACAAAATAAACATTAGAAGAATATCGAAACGGGCAACCTTAATAAATAATTCCCTCTGAACACTTTCCCTAAATCGACGTGCTACAGTACTACAGCGACGCGTGCTTCAATTCAAAAAGGCCCCGCTCACGGCTCCGTCAAGACTAGCGCCTTATATAATAATTAAAAATAAAAACTCCTTGATGCTGTAACAAATTTATTTCTCTGCTATAACTTAGTAATAAAAAAAAACATGTTCTCAATGCCAACATGTCGCCATAACCACATTGCTGTATTCCGGTAGTCACACATATAAAAGCTACATGTATTATGAACGAGCACTATGGCCTATGTTAATTAACATCAAGTGAAATTGACGTCAATTGTTAACGCATTGCCGATAAAAAAAACTATGTTTATCATTTTATTACAATATATGTAACTGGATATAAAATAATACAAAGAAACTAACCTCTTCACGCCCATGGCCACCTATTTGGGCATTTACTTTCGCTTTTTTAGTTAATTGACATTAATATTAGGTTGGAGGAAAAGTCTTTTCGCATATAGTATGTAT
Source organism: Pharmacophagus antenor (assembly GCA_018245475.1). Classification (NCBI taxonomy): domain Eukaryota; kingdom Metazoa; phylum Arthropoda; class Insecta; order Lepidoptera; family Papilionidae; genus Pharmacophagus; species Pharmacophagus antenor. The sequence continues at coordinate 2,563 of DWQX01003429.1, forward strand.
GAACTAGTAATAAAATCTCTTTAGCTATACCAGTTGTATCTGACTGGATTTGGTATCATTAAAAAGTTTCAATTTTAAAGAAGACAATTCCAAATTCAAATTAGAAAAATGTTTTATTTTATTATAATTGAAAGGAGTGAATCTAATGAATAAATGCGATACATTTTAAAATTTTACTACAAAAAAGGTACAAATGCAACACAAGCCGCGAAAAAATTTGTGATGTTTATGGACCTAATGCAGTATCTGTGAGAGTAGCGCAAATTTGGTTTAAGCGTTTTTCATCCGGAAATTTTGACATCAAAGATGCACGTCGTTCTGGTCGGGCCTGTTACGGACAAAATTGATGCCATTTTTGAAACAGTGGAGCAAGATATTAAATGTTACGATGTAGCTGGAGAACTGAGAACTGACCACAAAACGGTTTCGGTGCATTTGAAAAAAGATGGGTGCACAAAAAAGTAGATATTTAGGTGCCTCGTGAGCTCACTGAAAGAAATCTAATGAACCGTGTACTCAGTTGTGATTCTTTATTATGGCGTGGTGGAACCCAACCATTTCTGAAGAAGCTGATAACTGATGATGAAAAGTGGATCACGTAGGACAATAACGTGCGAAAAAGATCGAGGTCAAAGGCCGGTCAGGCTTCACAGACTGTGGCGAAATCCGGGTTAACTCGCAACAAGGTGATGCTTTATATGGTGGGATCGGAAGGGCATTATTTAATTATAAGCTATTACTGCGAGGCAGGACCTTCAATTCTGAACTGTACTGCGAACAACTGATGAGATTGAAGCAAAAAGTTGAGAGAAAACGGCCGGAATTAATTAACAGAAGGGGTGTGGTTTTACACCCTGATAACGCTGGACCTCACACATATTTAGCCACTCAGAAAAGATTACAAGAGTTCTGTTGGAAGGTGTTAATGCATCCGCCGTATAGTCCTGACCTTGCACCTTCAGTTTTTCACCTGTTTCGGTATCTGCAGAATTCCTTAGGCAGTGTCAGGTTAACATCACGAGGGGACTGCCAAAAGCACTTGTCGCAGTTTTTTTGATCAGAAGCCCAAAATGTTTATAGCAATGGGATCACGTCACTACCTTCAAGGTGGCTAAAAGTTATCCAACAAAATGGCACCCACATACTTCAGTCAAATGTAAATAAACTTTATAAAACAGCTTTTGAATTTTTGTATAAAATGCGAAGAAACTTTTTCCCCAATCTAATATGTAGATGAAAATCGTTAACATATTATATTTTAATACGTATATTTGTTAACCTTTTCTTACTTGAGCATCGATGAACAACAAGTTTCACTGGAACTTTAAAATTTACTTATATTTCTCTTTTGTTAAATTAAAACGTCCCTGAATAGGTTAAAAAAAAATTAATGCATCACAAAATGTGAAGCTTAAGGTTTTCTTTTACTTGAAACTTCTAAAACTTAATTAAATATAAGAGGCGTTTTATTTTATAGATTTTTGTATTATATTAATAAATGAAAAGAAGCAATGTATAATGAAATTATTGCGCGAACGAAAAGTGGTCGTTAAAACTCAATAAAACTGAAATAAAGGACACAAAAAAATCAATAGAAACAATATTATTAATTTAACTAATTGCTTGTGGTCATGCGAATGAAAGCCTGTGTAAGCACGAATTAAGCGTCGATTCATATTATTTTCTATTACAAATATTAATCGCGATATGTTAACGTCGAAGTGAGTTTTATCAGATAATATCTTTTAAATAAATAAATATATGAGACATTTCACACATAGATCTGATCCCAAGATAGGTAGCTCAGCAGCACCTGTAGTACGGGTTGTCAGAGACCGATATACATACGTAGATATTTTTAAATAAATATTTAAATGTTGTTAAACATCCAGACTCGAAACAAACACAAATGTTCATCACATCAATGTTTTCTTCCGAACGGGAATCGAACCCGCAACGCCTGGTGTAAAGGCAGAGTTACTGCCATTACACCAACTGCTGCTAAAACTGCACATTCCACGCTATGCTTAATGCACAGAGAGCGGGCAATCCACGGCGCACGCATGATATCAAATAGGCGACAATCAAAGTGCTTAATAAAAATATTACCGATGTGATATCATAGTTGGCGCTGTACAAATTCTACACTTGCAATTTTAGGTCGGGATACAGCATAAATATCATATTGCTGTTAGTTCTTGCATTCTTAAGTTGAATGATTTCATTAATACAACGATCGACGAATTAAAATTAATTAACTTCCATTTTTAATAATAAATAGTAATTTTTATTTAATTACGAAGTGAATAGATATGAAATCCATTTATTTACCAATCTTGATATACATAAAACATACAATCAGCAACAAGTATTTATTATATCCCATATCTTTTGACAGAATACAAGTAAATAATATAAACTTAATATTTAAACGTGAAGAAAGTTATGATAAATGACATTGACACAAAATGGCCGAAGCTTAGTGGAAGTTTTGTCATAAAAATAAAAACGTACTGGTTCACAGCTAATGTTGTAGAAAATTATTACTTGTTCATATAAATTTTATTACGTTATTTTATAGTAAGGTATGTGTAATACTACATCCAATTGAAATTAATTACATGTCTTATAAATTTCTAAAATATTTTGATAGGAACAAAAACGCATGTCCTTCGACTCGAACGGGGGTTAAAACAATTCTCAGCCCGACTCATTATATTCTGTTATCACCCACACCCATTGTTGTATAAAAATCGTCTCTATCATCGCATAAGAGACCTTATCGCTAATAAATATAGAGTTAAACGTTAAGGAATATATTGCCGCTTTGCGTATGATCAAGATAGCGACGAAACGCAAAGTTCGTGACACAATGTTTTTGTATACGTTTTCAATTGTGCGAACGTTCGACGAACTTCTATTCATTAAGGAAACGAATATGACATTTATGATTCAATCGTCACATATTTAAACGTGTTATTATTACAATGGTGCGTTGTGTTTTTATCGACAGTGGGCTAACATTTGACCTCAATTTGCACGTAATGTTAAGTGACAACAACGCTGTAGAAAGTGAAGCGTTTGCGATTAGAACAGCGTTTCCTGACCTATTTGGTCGCATGTCCCACTTTTGAGTAAAAAATGTTTCTATTTTCCCCTACACCCTTGCAATTTTTATCCAATGCCCCCAAAAACAAATGAAAACCTAAAACTCAATGAAATATATTAGCTAATTTTTTTTAAGTCACTGATTGCCCCCTCTATATCACAAAATAACTCCTCTGTGGAGCCTACGCCCCACCTTGGGAAACACTGTATTAGAACATTTCGATATTCAAATGTATTTCTCACGGAACACAGTAATGCTGTTATCCTGACATTGTCATTAAGGGTGGCTAATCAGGCGGGTCGAAAAATTACAGCCACCATCCGAACTGGCCTAGAAATCATTGATCTTTCGGAGGCAGTCAAAATGTGGTGTCTTGTCGCTTATGTTTAAACTATGAGAGAGATTTACGAGTACAGCCGCTATTGCAGGGTCCCGAATATTTTATTTCGTATCTCATTTGCTTTTCGGATTAAATTGTTCGGAACGGTTAACCCTATGTGTATTAAAGCTTTAAGTTTTTACGTTAGCTGATTATCAGTGTACGTATACTACTTACTCAATAATATGTTAATAATAATAAATCAATTTATTTATTTAAAAAAAAATAACAAACAAAATTAATGTTTTTTCCGCATTACCTACCTATTAACCATGAAACTGGTAATGAGAATGTTATGGCACTTGTAATTATAAAAATGTAGTTGCATAAATCACATTCGTAATTCTTTTATCCACAACGTGGAGAACCTTAAAGCTATCCGGGTAATGGACGGTAATTAATATTACAGCAATGGTGACTTTAATTATCCGGCAAATGGAAAAATTTTAATCATTGGAAAAAAAAACAAACAAACCACGCCGTCAGTTTTTTTTCCACACTCCGCTATGACGAGCAGCACCCGACTACCCGGTTCGTAGAATTGGCCCGCGTCCAAAAAAGAAAAACTTCAACCTTTTACTTCCATTAACGTCAAACGTCGTACATTGTGCGACGGAGCGCACTCTAAGTTTCCACAATTTATTATCCTTTTCATTTGTGTTTTAATTGTATCCCAAAATTTTGATGATACCTTTTCTAAAGAATCGGAACCGGTGATAATTAGAATCAGAATAAAAAAATCAAATACTATAATTTAGAATATTAACACTATATTTATTCTAGATCAACCGTGGATAAAAAGTTTCGTATACTAATATGCGTTTTACTTTTATATATTTTTTTTATTGCTTCTGGCAACATTGTTCTATACGTTTTATTGTAAAACAAGAAAAATAAGAATACAGTATTGTTGTGCATTACTGTAGACTTCAAGAGGGCACCATGAAAATATATCGGTAAATCTATTTTAAGAATCAAAAATAATCTTTATTTTTTTTTCATCGCACGTGTGCGGTTCATTTGATTACGAATTGAAATTGGATTTAATACGAACAGATTCATCGAAAATCATCGAATCTGTACAAAGATAAGCTTAGTCGTACAAAACTCTATGAAACGGAATTTCGTTAAAGAGAATACGTAATGTCTTTTTTGATAATACATTCGATCAGTTTATTACACGCTACACGATGCTTTTCAACAAGCAAATTGTTTTATTAATGTCAAACGTGCCTAAGAGACGGATTTTTGGCAATATTCCACGGAATTGAACTTGAATTCGATCAGAACATTTACTCGTAGTAATATCTGAAATTTTCTAACCGTATTAAGAATACTCTAAATAGAAATTCTAAAAGAGAGTGATATTTAAAACAAATCTGGCAATGAAAACCTGAAACAGGGTTTCACTCTCACACGTCTCCCTTTTTATTTTTCTAACACTGCGGGTGACGTAACTGGCTAGCTTTTGATATGTAGGCAAATAGAAAAAAAAGCTTGAATTTTCCCGCGCCCACTCCTGTTTGCATATTTTGTGACGTACAAAGGCTAAATAAATTTCCGAAATCCCTAAACCGCCAATTCTCTACCTATCCGTATTCGCGTATGTCCAAAATATATGTCATGGAATAGGGCTTTGTGGAAGATACTTGTATCTTAAAAACTATATTATAATTAAATCCAATATTCAAAATCTTTCTTTGACATTTTCTTTTAACAATTACAATATGAAAAAAAAATGTTGCTATTTTGTTTTAAACAGACTTTTAATAACTAAACTTTTAAACAGACTTATATTGTACCTAGGAGAGGTTATTTTTACAAAAATAAAATGTGGAATTATGAGGCTTGTATTAATTATATTTAATTGGCATAATATCATAACTGACAGGCTAACATAATGGTGTCACGAGCGGAGCAAGACAAAATGAGAAAAGAATTTAATGAAATCACTACGTTAAAACAAAAATACATGCTGTACTTTCTTCCAGTAACTTGTTAGAAACCCAATGTGATTCAGCGTCATTGTAACGATATATTGAAAGTGTAAACTATTAAATCAAAATGGCGCCTCCACTAAAAGGATTATCCCCACCTCTACTGAGTCATAGAGACGAACGATGACGTCATTTGACGCGAACTTAAAGTATTCTCATTTGGTTATTTACACAAGAAAATCTCTTAATATATCGATAACATTTGAATATGGTTTATGGATAAAATGCATTAATACTAATAGTTTCTTTTTTGTGTAAATAACCAAACAAAATCTCGCCAACGGGAAGAAATTCCGACTAAATGAATCGGGCGGTGTAGGGATGGATTATTAAAGTAATATTTAAAATATTGTTTCAATTTACGTCTGCAATTTTAAATAATATCGGATAGCAATATGAAGAATAAAGTTTTACTCAATTTATCGAAATTTAAAATTTATATCGGAATTAAATGTGAAGAAATGAAAGAATAATAATATGTATGTATGTGTATGTATATATGTGTGTATAAATATATACTTAATTATTAATAATATTTTTTTTTATTTGTTAACTAGTTTCATATTTCATCCATGCAAGACCTCCCATATCCCAATTCTCTCTCACAAAGGTTAGCTGGTAGAGAACTCATAATGAGTTAAGCTCGCCTGTATATTATGTTTTCTGCTTAGAATAGTTTTAATAAGTATATATCATGTTCGAAGTTTTAAAATAAATGAATAATAATGGATGCTTTCTGTTATCATTGGGTTAGGTCGCAACGAGTCGCGCTCCATAATTGGATAACACTGGTTACCCGTCGAACTATGTATGTTATGACACCTTCACTCATACGAATGGATTCTATTTCGCACACTCAACGTACTTTTGACGCGTGAACGAGTAACGTAATCCCATTTCCGATAGATTACTCACGCAGCTCTAGACGCGTCTCAGTTCGTAAATGTTCCGTTAAGGGTACAAGTAGTCTTTATTTGTACTGACTGTGAAACAACTTCTGCCGTCTCTGTGAATCGATCAGCGGGTACGTCCTGATGGTGTGTTTTTCATTCAAAACGTATTAGTACAAAAATTCCCATGTGTGCTAATTATCTCCAAATGAAATCTTTTCTAGTTAAAAATTAGTCGATAACCTTTTTTTGATATAATTTATCGATTCAAACTATACATTGCGGAATTCCATTATTTAATAAAACGTAAAATTTTATAGTTGAGGATGACCTGATGCTTTTCTAATTTTTTGTAGTATTTCTTTTGTTTATAACTAGTTTATAGTTTTGTGAATAGTTAACATACGATTAGTTCTGAAATGTGTTTTGTGAACACAAAATTAATTTGTAAATATCCGCTTTGTCTAATCATAAAATACAATCTCAACGCTTTTCGCCACTTCACGTGGCATTTTTCGACATGGTACAGATTCGACGTCGTGCCCTCGAACCAGATTGTATTTTAATCGTAGTATTTGCGATTGAACAACGTGGCAAATACTTATTTAATTTTTTGTTTTATTGAGAACGTTTTTTGTAGCTATATCCGGGACTATGAGCCGTTTCACGGAGACTATGGTCAGGCTATCATCAATGACCCTAGCGAAGTGTGTATTGGCATATGGTCAATATGCGTGGTATAATTTAATTGCCGCCGTGGGGCAGTAGTTGAACATTTCTCTCGCAAACTGAAGTCCTGAATTCGTTCTGTGCCATATGAGTGGAGTATGGATGTTGGTAAGAATTTTTCGAACTCATCTGACTAGCTACCATTCTCAATGTCAATACGTTAGGTAAGTAAGGTGCGCCATAACAGCGTTGCTGTATGCCGTCAGTCACACACGTGAGAGCCAGAAAATTTTCTAGAAGCATACGCCTCACCATCTAAGGTGTTATCGTCACTTAACATTAGATGTAAATCGAGGTCCATTGTTAACTCATTGCCGACAAAAAAATAAAATAAAAGTCTTCTTGCTGCTTGATGAAATAATGTACGGTAAATTTGGAATGACATCAAGGTGACCTTCACGCCCTGTCGCCGGAAACAACACGTATGATTAAATAGGGTATGTAATGAACAGTCAGTTGAGACACGGAGCATGGCAACCCATTACGGCTGTGGGGAGAGCGTGTGCGGGTAACGCACAAACTTTTCATCTGAATAATAAACTTTCTTACGGGCGTTTCGAATGTACAGTTCAAGACAGGAAAGGTACTAAATGTTATATGCGTCTATTAACATTTATGTAAAGTTTTAAAATGTTTATAACTATATTCATGTGTGTTTGAATGTGTGTATCATTTGGAATACTCGGGCAAATCCTCACCCCGCAAATTACTTAATGCTTGAAGACTATAGGCAGTACCAGTGCGTCCTCCCTGTGATAACCTACGGTGCGGAAACATGGACTCTGACCGCCGGACTGGAGCGTGCGATGGATAATGACAGGATTGTTAAAGTAACATAACTTAAAGTCACTCAACGTGAGAAGGATGGAGCTATGCTTGGTATTTCTCTGAGGAATAAAATCCGAAACGACGAAATTCGGTGGAGAACAAAAGCGGTCGATATAGCTCTTGAAGTCAGCAAGTTGAAGTGGCAGTGGGCCGGCACATCTGCCGAGTTACCGATGGCAGATGTGGGAGGAAAGTCTTGGAGCGGAGGTCGCGCACAGGACGAAAGAATGTAGGGCGCCCTGCGGCCTGATAGACCAACGATTCAGTTAAGATGGCGGGAAGCGGCTGGATGAGGAGAGCCGTGGACCGCATATAGTTGGAGGCATTAGGAAGGGCTAATGTCCAGCAGTCGAGTGCGACATGCTGATAATGATGATGATATTAATGTGTGTATTAACTTTAAGGGAAATTTTATAGAGTTTAGGTTATTTGATTGCTCACTAGTTGAACAGATTTTTTGAACAATGTGATAAATTTTTCCAACAAAAAACATAAAATATTTATTAACATAACAACTAAATTGCAATCTAAACGCATTAGGCTACTACACGTGACAACTTCAGGAGTTATTAATATTAACAGCCGACCATAATTTAATTATCACAAAAAAGTATATAAAGGAAAGTCCGCCACGTTTCGTTGTTCCTTTCAACTCAACATGGCCGCATACAATCTGCATAAATCATTTAAACAACTATACTCATATACAAATTCTTATCAAATTTTCATAATACATGTTATTTGTACATTTATCAATAATATTTAAATGAAATTAATTTAAATACAATTAGAAGAGACTGGAAATATTTGTGATGTGGATATGTAGACGTACGCTGAGAATATCTTGGATAGACATACGAAACAAAACTATATTGCAGAAAATAAGAATGTCTTCAGAAGTACACACTATGAAGAAAATTAAATTGAATTACTTTGGAAATGTGATACGGAGTCATAAAAATATATGAATTCCTTCAATTAATTGTTCAAGATAAGAGATCAGGTGGAAGATCTGGCAGCAGAAAGATACAATGGCTGAAAAACTTCCGCTGATAATTTGATAAAAACTCTAAATCGTTATTTAGAGCAGCGGTTTCAAGGGTTGAAATCGCCATTTTGTTTATTGATTATGGGCTAACACTCGACCTCGATGTCACCTGATGTTAAGTAACAATGAGGTAGTAGATGGTGGAGCATGTTTGCGTAGAATAATAATATAATACATATAAATAAAATAGAATAATAAATAAATCTGGCTCTTAAACGATTATTGGAATACAACAATGCTGTTATAGCGACAAATTGACATTGGAGATGGTAGCTAGCCAAACGAGTAGGAAAATATCCTACCAACATCCACACTTCACTCGCTTGGCTCGGGAATCGAACCCGGGACGTGCTCGTTACAATATAAGCAGGTAAAGCACTACCTCACCAGCAGTCATGATGATTTCCAAACTTGTAAGACAGAAGGGACGTTGAGAAAATGATATTTAAGAATAATTTTGATAGCATTACATATTCACGAAGTAGAGTAAAACATAACCGTATCGTATGCAGTAGGTGACGTGGCAGAGTAAAACATAACCGGATCGTATCCAGTAGGTGACGTAGCAGAGAAAAACATAACCTGATCGTACCCAGTAGGAGACGTAGCAGAGTATAACCGGGTCGTATCCAGTTGGTGACGTAGCAGGGTTAAACATAACCGATTCGTATCTAGTTGGTGACGTAGCAGGGTAAAACAACCGGATCGTATCGAGTTGGTTACGGCGAAATATAACTCATCGAGTGGCTACATATTGCGGGTTATAACGTCGCGCCACCTCGCTACCTCGCTCCTTTGTGTTCCCGGATTTAATATTTACGGCGCATTATTCTTATTTGCAGCAGCAGAGAAACTCCATTTCGCTGCTTTTTAAAACGAACGAGGTACCGTGTATGTATAATTGCTAATTTCACATAAAATTACATAATTTACAATACTTCTTTTATGAAAACGGGTTGTTACGTATGAGATTAATTTAACCTTTATCTTGTATTAGTGTTTGGGTAATGATTTTGAAAATGTCGAAGCTGCAAATAATAATATAAACAGATACTTTTTAAAATAATATTTATCTAATAGTGCAGCCGATCAGTTAGAATTAAGTGCGAATATTTTCTCTACGTAATAATAAGGCTTTGGTACTTACGAAAAACATTTTTTTTATCAGTTATAGGCTAACACTTGACTTCGATTTGACGAATATTAAATTGCTTACAAAATAATTCATTAGATTTCACTGATTACTTATTTACGAGTTTAAACTTGTCGTATTGTCATACCGGTGGTTCCACGATATTATTTGAATGTGAGTTTAATCTGCAACATTAATTACACGGTATTCTGAAACGTTTAGCTGCAATGCCTAATTTTCGTTTACGATGCTCTATTTTTTTATTACGGGCTTTAAGTAAATCTTTTATACATGAACCCGGGCAGTTTAGTCGCAGACCTCTTCATTAAAGCTCTGTCTAGGTCCCAATTCAATTAACGAACTAACATTTTCACAAGTAGATATAGACAAGTGATAAAGAATTAAGAATACAATTTTTATTTTTTAAAACTATATTTAAAAATCGTTATAAACTGGTAATTATAAAAAAAGAAATTTAAAACGGAACAAAATAATCCATACACAATATATTTTAATTAATTACAGAATCAGCAATTACATAATTATTAATGAAATAAATTATTGACTTCACATTATATTTTTAATCAACGAAAACAGAAATAAGTTATAGTACGAATAAACTGTTTTCATACAAAATGATTAAAACATGAAGTCGGGCAAATATATTTATGAGCCAATGTATTTCCACTGAAAATATTAATTTTTATATTATTTTTTAAATTTTTTCCTTGAAATCGTGTTGATATCTTTTACAAGAGAAAAGCTCGAGTAATTTAAAAAAGGAACGTGATAAAATGTTCATCGCGAAAGATATCATCGTGTTGAAATAAGAAAGAAAAAAAATACCGAGCGCTCGGATATTCACTAAGTAGAGGCGGCTTCCATCATTCAACTTCTTCTCGAGTCGCGGTTTTCATTGTTTTCGCTAATTAAATGCAAAGCTTGCTACGTCCAAGAGATTAAACGTCAACTTCGGAACGTTTGAATATTACAATTTGGTAAGATGGCGCTCAGTACGATGTGTACACACTGAATTATATACATGTCGCATTCTTGTCATGAGTATGGATGTTTTAGTCATGAGTCCGTACTAATAACACGTCTGAAATTACATCGGAAACCGAGCGCCACCTAGTAGAATCGTGCGTAGTCAGTAAAAGAAGTCGTGGTTCAACTACCATCGAGAAAACAAGTCTCTTAGGAACTGTAACACGATCCGTTGTGATTAAATAAAACTATTCATAATATTAAATTTGTACTTTTATATTTTCATCCAATTAATATTTCTTTATACGTAGACAAGTATGTCACTAAAAACGGGCACTTATATGTTAAAATTGACATCAAAAATAAGATACGCGACATACATATACTATATACCTATTCGGAAGCAATTGCACACCGGGTGTGCAAAATGTATCCGAAGCAATAACACATTTTAAATTATATCAAACACTTAAAACAATTGATAGCTCCTCTTAATAATAATTAAAAGAAACAATCCATGTAATTTGTGAAGTAAATAAATTTTAAAATAAACATTAAACGTTTTATGTAAAGTAAAAATAAAATTGTTTTCATGGAATGCTTAGTAAAACTCGGAGTCCCGATTTGGTTAAAGAAGACACTTTAAAAACTTGGCGCATATACGACCTTCAGTTGGTTTGCGGGCCGGTACTTAAATGCAAGATAGATCGAATGGTTTTATTAAAAAAATAGTGTAGAAAAATTTCACTTGTTATATAAAACAATTAATCGATCAAATATTTTTTTAATAAAAAAATTATAACAAGATACCGACAATAATACTGAAATGTTACAGTAGTATAAAATTAAAAAAAAAATACTTCTCTAATTAATGATAACGTTAAACTTTTTTTTAAACTACAAAGGAGAATGTATATGAGATAGTGAAGCGTGTTCATCCAAATTACACCTGACTCTCACATGTATGGCTGCCACAACACGGGAAAGCTGTCGTGGCGGCAGATTGACATTGAGAGTGATATCTAGCCAGGCGGCTTCAAAAAACCCTACCACCAAATAGACTCCACTACTTCTGTAGCCCGGGAATCGAACCCGTGACACCAGTTGTAAGAGGCGGAGTTGCTACCATTACACCAACCGGGCCAGTCGATTATTCGCTTTAACTAATTCCAGCCTTCATTCATCAACTATATAATTCTAAACATCAATCCTTTATTATATTTATTTCATTTTTTAGTAAAAGAAATACATAACAAAGTAGCCGTAAACGACGAAAAAAATAAAGAACTGAAACCTCGGACACGAGCATAGAGAAATTTTTAATAAACGTCGCTGAGTCAAAATCACGCGTCCCGTAAATATAGAGCTAAGAACATTCATAAGTCGAGATATGTAGTAAACTATATCATTCTCGGAGTACATTTGTCATTTGGTGACTTTATTACGTACTTTTTCGAGTGTGTTGAGGGGTGCTTAGAGTTGATGCGACACAGTGTACGTACATTCTTCACGTAATGAGGCACTTCCGTTAGTGTTACTTAAAATTTTTCAACTGCGCAAAATTATAAAGTATGTGTCGCTTTATTAAGCTCGTTGTAACTTTTAACGTGTCACCGATTATTGAAAGCACGATATTTTTAAGATCGGATTCTCGGGGCCCGTCATTTCGACGAAACAAACTTTGGTAAGTTCTGTATACTAATATTTGTTTGACGTTATTTTATTGTTATTTTTTTTTTATACTGCCTCCGGCAAAATGGTATAACACCTTTTTTTGAAAAACAAATAGAAAATAAAAATATAATAATGCGTAAAATCGGTTCTGACTTTACAACAAAACCAAGAAAATGTGTCCGTAAAGCTAGTGTTAACCATACAGTTCATGACTCGTTTTAACTTTCCAAAACGGCATATTTTCGATTTCTGTTTGTACGAAACCTTTTTTTATCTTAATGACGTTTTTGAAAAAGGGATAGGTTTAGGGATAGAAATAATACACTGTAAAAAGTAAAATCTTGTTATACTAACATAATAGTCTACGAATTCTCTGAAGTGAAATATGTAACGGTGAATATCTGCCCTCAACACAATTATATTTAGTTTTTTTTTTATATTCAACTGTATTTTATTATTTAATTTTATTGTTCAAACTATATTTTAATAATCACTGAAAACTTATAATTATATGAATATACATTTAAAATTTTACTTGTTTTCTTTTTTTTATTTCTTTTTAATGTCAGTTAAGTTGCTAATAGAGTGGATAATTTTTATAATTAATTAAGCCATAAATTGTATTCGTGACGTCATATGGTAAGCATTCTATTGATGAACCATTCGCCTCTTACGATCCGGAATGGTTCGCCATAAACGTCGCATTTGGCAGGCGGGTTGGCAAACGCGGCTCGTGATACACTTATTTCAAATCACAAACTTTTCTTGATGTGACAAAACTAAAAGTAAAACTTTAACTTTATATGTTACATCGACCTTTCTAAATACCGATCTAAAATATTATATGTTAAAAAAAAAAACAAATTGAAAAACACAAACCTTTAACTCCTCAAACTTCAACTACCTACAAGATCCTACGGAAAATATCTTTAAACTTTGCCCTGCTTTTTTCATGAAATTAAATCGAACTGCGAAATTTTATATGTGAATAGATAGTGAGAAACTTGTCAATTGTCGTATTACCTAATAAGAACGAACTGATCGAGGCCGTGTAGGACCTATTAAAAAGGTTACCGGCGCCGCCCCTCCAAATAATGGCCATTTAATTTGCCAATTAATTGCTACTCCGTTACAATTAGCGTAATTACATTAAATTATACAAACATTTGTTTAATCGGCAATACGTACAATATTCGAACGAAGGAAATGTTGGACATAACAATTTGGTTAATTATGAACGACAATTAGCAGAGACACGGCATCCTGTAAATTGAACGGGAAGCTCGGGTGGTTACTTCATGCGGATACAGTAGCCCTTCGAGACACGCTCATGCGGCAAAAACACATTTCCACTCTCCCCCGATCTACCCCTAAAATATATCTTAACGCTAAAAAAAAATAAGAGAAATCTTCAGTATTACATCTACTTAACTTCCATCCCTTTAATGTAATTAAATATATCTAACGACTAACACTAACGAGATCAGCGAATAAAACGCCTTAGTGGTCATAACGAGCAATATAAAAATAAACATGATACTTGTTAACACTTAACGCCTCCGCCGCTACAAAAACAAGTGGCCAGCTTACCATTTCTCCGTACAATCAGACGCCGCCCGCGTACCACTCCCGTGCGATGCTCATTGGTCCAATCGCACATCACACGCTCATATCACAAAAGTTTCTACGTCTTGCACTCAAACGAGAACACAAAAAAACACTATCACCGACTTCACCCAGCCGCACTCGTAGCACAACGTAGCGGGCGCGCGGAGGCGTCTACGACACTGCCGCTACGTCGGCCCGAGCACGGCCGATCTTCGCCGAGCCGCCGCTCGGGGAGCCGGGGCGAAATTCGCTCGCCGTTTCATATTTTATATCGGTTCGTACGAAGCGGTGTTACGAAGTTTGCTCGGGCAGCGGGTACAACGTAACCGAACCGGCTGGTGGGTTCCATTCGGGGAGATATTTCGACGCGGCATGATTTTTTTCTTTCTTCCATTGTTTGCTTTGCCTTGCACTTGCAGGTTGTGTGATTTTAATGGACCGTAGGCGTTACGAGTTCCGCGCCGCAATAGCGGTCCATTTCCGTTCTCGTGATGGACGCGACTCGTTAATTCGTATAACGGGAAATGTGAGAATTTCGACGCGACAAAACGCTACTTTCTTTTATGAATCAATTAACGTTAACTAGACAAGTGACAAGGGATTCGAGGACCGTGTGATTTCTTTTTAGTTAACTTAAAAATAAAGAAGCCGACTTAAACTTTAGATGGTAGTCTTCGGGAAATAGAAAAAAATATAAGCGAATTCAATATTAAACGAGCGAAGCGATTTAAAACAAGAATTATCCTAAGCGAGCACACTTCACCTGAAATCTCATTGTCACTTCAAATCGTGCGAAATATGGACGAAGTGTTATTTATTTATTTTTTTTTATTTAAAGTTTAATGCACTCTTTTTTACATGAGGTGGACTTAATGCCAAATGGCATTCTCTGCCAGTCTACCTTAGGGTTCAGCAGA
>DWQX01003430.1:0-17845 GCA_018245475.1 Pharmacophagus antenor
GATTAGTAGATTACACAGATGTTCATATTGTTACGTTATCATACGCAGATTTAAAATATTTTGCAAATTATAACCTGAGTACAAAGTGGTCTCAAACTTTTGGCCGGCAGTGTACGTACTACAACTATGAATCAGTGTACTTACTTCAATGTATATCTTTTATTGGTTAATCGATTTTAATCACCTGGAGTAACGGTGTCGCTAATGTAGGCGAATATGTTATCACAAGTTGCAGAGAGATGCGGATTAGGTGACCTTGTGTCGTCCAATACCAAGTTTGTGAGCAACGAACTGGGTCGAAGCAGCTCACGGGGGAAGTAAACGCTTCTCACCTGAAAAAAATAGTATTTTTAAGTGTCATTATTCACTCAAATGATATTTTCATGCCTTTACACCACCATTTAAGTGTAAACAATAAATTAAATATAGTTTTAAATGGTTGGATAATAATAAGTGTCTAAATGGAAATACTAATAAAAATATAATGTCCAGCATAAGTAATCAATAAAATGAAAACTCTTCTTCTTTGACTTTGAACTTGAAAAACGATCGAATTTATTTATTTTGTATTTAAATTAATTATTACTACAGTGCGATGACAGAATAGTAGAAAGTTCAAACTTTTACTGTGAAGTAACACTATGTGACTACTTTTCGAGAAAAAGGGAACAATACGTTATTTGAAATAAATTGTAATTTAAACAGGTTGCGTAAACATTTATTTTATAAAACAAATATAGATATATATTTTAGTTTTAATTTTTTTCTGCGGCTACCTATGTATGGAGTACAAGGGATGTATTTTTTTTATAGTTTTAACATTGAACTGTTTCTTAAACTTAAGCCACGTTTAGATATATTATTTCGCTGTTTTCAGTATAGACACAGTAGTGATGGAAAAGGGATTCGATTTCGCAGGATATTAAAGTAACTCTTCATTAATCACATTTTTTGTCATATCGGTAAACTTTTGTAGTAAAAGTAAACAGTGTTTATCGTAGTGAAATATGCGTTCGACAGTGCACTAATCTATATAAATAGTGAAATGTCAAGTAATCTATAAAAACCTTAACCAAAATCTGATTAAAAATGAGTGTTAATATTATTACTTCCAAACTTCTGTAGTGACCCTATATCAATAATTTACGTTAGTGAAAGTTTAAAACAAATTAAAACTTTAAAATATTATAATATCTGTAAAATCTATAGGGCATATTGTTAATTCTGAGCTCATAAAGAAAACTACAAAACTATCATTGTAGAATAATATATTTATCTATTCAGGCCACCCTCTATCTATCATACAATGTATTTTTTTTTTGGATTTTATTTGACGCAGTACATTCTGTATATAAGTACCCAACGAAGTTATATCTTTATTCATGTTGTTCAAACTTACTTTGCGTTTACGTAGCTTAATAATCAATAAAATGATGAAATTTTAAAAAAGCATAATTTTTTTGTGTGTTAATTAGGAGTATGTTAATATTTTTTTTCGAAAGTAGATACGTATATACTCATAAATCACCCCTTATTTATAGGATTTACTTGCATAATCATATGCTAATTAAAAAATACAAATACAAACACAAATATACTTTATTGTGCAATTATCATTGAGTTACAAAAAAAAAAGAAAGTACATTCGGATTTTCACAAAAGGCGGTCTTATCGCCAAGCAGCGATCTCTGCCAGACAACCTTTGGGTAGAAATTTAGCAAGTAAATTTATATTATTATTATTATTTTACTATATTTAATGTTCAATTTTAAATCTTGAGATGAGGATGATGGAAAAATGCTTTATATTCGTGAAAGTCTGCATTATACTGCTAGTATCATATCGTGAACCAAATACCATACAACTGAGAATTTGAAATTCGATCAGCCAACATGGAGTTCAATGATAATTGCATTGGGTGCGAGCATTGCAACAGCTTCATGCCGCGCCCTTTGCAATGTTATAAGAGAACGACCTCGGTCATTGTAACTACTTAGAGTCACACTTGTGTAAGTAAGAATCAAAATATTTACATCCGTGTACATAGTATTAACATTAAAGTATACCTACCACTCAGCAGTAATAAAACAATGTATTAATTAAAATAATAAATTTTCTTAAATGATGTTCAAATAACTTCTGCATCTAGGATTTATTCCAGGTCAGGGAAATTAGTTTAGAATAATTTTTTTTCAGAATTTTAACATATACATTTTATACTTATTGCCCTGTTTTAATATTTTCTACTAACTTTAGTTTTATTTTATACATGGCTAGATACTGCACCTTAATTGTTGAAACTAAAAGTTAGGATACATCATATGAATAGTTTTTATAAAAAGCATTTAGCTTTTAAAGTGGTTAAATCATTAAACAATCTCTAATTTTTAAAGTACTTCATTAGTTGCTTTAAGAGAAAAAAAGGAAGTGTATAAATTTTTATTTGTTCATTTTATTTAAAAAAGTGGCATTTTTTATTATTTCATGGTACTATGTTACGAAGTAACAAAATATAACAGACAAAATAAAACTTATATGTTACATAAGTTTTATTTTGTCATAAATTAAATTTATTCTTTAATGTAACTCTGATTTATTTATTGTCTTGCCGGTTTTGGGTCACAAAAAAGTAAATGTTACGTTAATTAAAAAAAAGGCACAAATATTTGACAAGAAATAAATTAGCAAAAATCTCCTTTATCAATACAACAACTTTGTTGATACCAAACGCTTGGCAATGCACGCGTGTACAGCGAGATGTAGTAAATTGTTTCACGTGAAACATAACTGATCCTTTACAGTTAAGTATAACTTCACTCCATGGCATTTACATATTCTCTACTAAAGAAAAAACCATAAAGAGTGTGCAATTTATAGATATCATTTTTTTTTATTTCATCGGATTCTAGAGAGAATAGTAGAGACTAGGGCAACGGAAAGGTTATGCCAGAAATTTCAAAGAGCAGCGACGAAGAGGAAGACTCACCTACAGACTTACGCAGTAGATCGCTGGGCATGGGTGTTTTGGTAATTATCTGTATAGAATTGTACGCGAAGTGATGGCAAACTGTTTCCACTGCGGAGGCAGGGATGAGAACTCCGCATTGCACATACTTGCGGTTTGCCCAGCATGAAAATCGGAGCGGAAAACATTGGTTAACCGGATCACACGAAACCTCTCTTTGCCAGCAATCGTGTCAGCGATGCTGGGAGGAGATTCGGCGTGGAGGGCCGTAGCCTCCCTTTGTGAGGATGTTATGATGCAAAATAGAGAGAGGACAGATCCAGCTCGGAGTCGAGGGTGTCTTGACGCTAATGTGCTTCTTGACGGCCCTCCTTTAAACGGTGTTTCCCTACCTTACCGGGACCTTTGGAGTCGTGGGTAGTAAAGATGGGGGTCCTTATCACCCCTTCAACGGCTCTGAGCAGGACGATGGCCGGGCGTGATCCCTAGCCAATGTGATAAAACTCGCGAGGGTTCCAGAGTCTGCATCGCGTAGGCTCTAGAACAGGATATTATCGTAGCGTAGCGTTAGAGGGGCCGCGATTGTGTTCTGAATGGAGATCTCACGACTCCCTCAAAATGCTGAGGTCGACCACTGAGGGGGTTTTAGTGGATAAAAATCCCATATAACTCTGACTTCGCCTCAGAAGGTAGGGTATCTTTCTTTCGAAGATTTCCCCCCGATAACAAAAAAAAAAGTGTTCAACGAAAACTTCGTTTACACTATGTATGAGAACTATTGTATTTAAAAGTTGCCCATAAAATAGATTAGTTAATTATTAGATTGCGACAACTAGTCCTTAACGGGTAATAAAAAATGAAAAAGAAATAGCAATAAATTTACGTGTAATTGATGATAAAAATTAATTCAAATTTATTTAGTTATTAATTTTTTTAATTGTCGTTTATGAATAATACGTTATGTATGAATTCTATCACAGTTTGGATGTTGTTACCCTCCATAGGCAAATAAAACTTTGTTAATTGTAATAACTGCGAACGTTAATCACCGCAACAAGAATCTAGTAGGACGGCCTTTCACTCTTATTAAGTAGCGCTTAGCAACTGTGCTTTACGGATAACGAAAACAACTAGTTTGTGTTTATACACAAAATATTTCTTATAGGTTCTACTAATACTGTTGTTATATAAACGAGGTTATAGAATCAATTATTGTACAAAATATCTGCTTTGTTACTTAAATACTCTTTAAAATAAATATAATATTGAACGGAGAAGGGTCTATCAACAGAATTAGTCTTAACCTTTGTCTTTGAGGTTGTGTTGCAGTTTAGTACAAGGAATACACACACATTTTTATTGCATAAAATCAAAGCAGGATAAAACAGCTGTTACGAGTTCTTGCTTGAACGATAAACTAATTAATTATATTACTTACTTTAACAGTCAATTTTCTAATATCTGTAGTATGGAAATAAATTCAAATTAGGATCTTCCTACACCATTGGCACGCTGATCATTTAAATCTTTTGTAAAGTTGATTTGAATGTCCTCTATCATTCCCCATTTATTACAAAAAAACCGAAATATTATTATATTCAAATTGTTTAGAAACTAATTCTCAAAACGATTCTATCTCCTTAATTCCTATGCAAAACTATTCTTGTAACTTTTTAAAATACACACATAAAAAAAGTCTAACCAACACATACTATTTCAAATGATTAATCAAATATTATATAATTTTTTACCAAGTAGGTAATACCTATGTAAACTTTTTGGTCTAGAGGACATACTTGCTTGATGTGAAAAAAATTCGAGTATCATTTGTTATTTTTTTAGAAATTCAAAGGCGAATGCATTTGCTTGAATTTTATAGCGTTTTCTTTGCTTATTAAAATTTAATATTTTGTATAAGTTTTATGATTTAAATTATAATTTGAAAAAAGTTTTGAACAAGTTTGGATTATGAGACATTTTTACGTAATGGAGCGACGTCATTTGAACGCAGATGAAATGCAAAGAGCTATAGAGATGTTGCAAACGGCAAGAAGTCAATCTCAGGTGTCTCGGTATTTCGGTGTTAACAGAAGCGTTATTTGCCGTCTTCATCAGTGTTACACTAACACTAGAGACCATGCTGAGCAGCACCCAAGTTGTGGAAGGTGTACAATCATACGGCAAGATCGATACATACAACTAACTGCAAGACGACAGGCGATGATAACCGCCCGAGAGATAGGTTTAAGGCTACAAAATACAAGTGGTGTTGTTGTTAGTTGCCAAACTGTGCGAAATCGACTGCATGAGTGTGGCCTACGAGCACGATGGCCAATTAGCTGCCCACCGATACGTCACGGGAATCGCGCTCGTCGAAATGAATGGTGTAGGGAACACATTACATAGACCCGGGAACAATGGGACAAAATTTTATTTTGCGATGGGTCTCGTTTTGGGTTCAAGCCTGATACAGAAATTGCCGCAGGATAACATTAACAGTGTCATCGATTCTATGAATAATCGGAGCCAGCAAGTTCTTAATAACACAGGAGGCCACACTGTGTTAATTTATGCAATTTTTGTACAACCATTTAATTTTAGTTTAAGTTTAGTTGATTAGGCACCTTACTTTGTTCACGTAGAACATACAGTACTTACTCGTAATTATTGTCAATTAAAATTATTAAAAAAATAATAAGAAAAAACAATTGTTCTTTAATATCGAAAAAGTATTAAAATAATATAAATAAAAAAATATGGATGTAATGCGAAAACACGTGGTAAAATTGAAATTTGCATGTATTGCTTAGACTTTTTTGATGTATGTAGTACTGACTATTACAACATTTTCACAAAAAATTAAAACCTCAAAGAAGTACATGATCAAAGTTTTAATTTTTACGTTAATTAGCCTTAATCAACATTCATATTAAACTATATAACAAACTTACATTCATAAATGTATCGTTATAAATACTTTTACCGTTTATGGCCGTCAGCACGTAACTGTGTATCTAAATACTGAGATTGTTCCTTGAAAGTAGTTATTGAGTCGATCGATTAAAATTGGAATAGTGAATGAAGTTTGAGATAGAACTATTACGGAAGCCAAAGCAAATCTAACCATCGACCCTGAACGGCACGAACTTGAACGCAACAAAATGTTATGAGCTGCAGATTCTTTAAATACATTGCTAATATCCAACCTGTTATATTTATAGCGTAACTACTTTAAAGTAAAATAAAGAAGTAATCATGGAGTCATAAAATATAATTACATTTAAAAAATAGGTTAAAATAAATAATACTGGTTTTATACATAAATACTATAAAAACATTTTGTTCCAATATTTCTAAAGCATGCTGCGTGTTTAGTTTATTTGATATCTTGATAGTATTGCACCTCATTAAATTTGATCAAAATCCCTTACAAGATTATACAGTAGACTCATAAGCAGAAATGCATACCGTGATATTGGAATATCGCTTAGACGGTATCTTACCAATGAGACGAAATACCTAGAAACAATTACACCTAAATTATTTTCCACGTGGACTTTATTTTGATATAAAATGATAACATTTAAACTTATATTTAATATCTGACCTTGTATGTCACGTATTGTCTGAATGTGTTCGAACTTAATCTTTAAGAAGAGAATTGCATTGGAAATTTTGGTTAGAAATGAGGTTGATGTGAGCCAGTGTGTTTTGTCCGCACCAACATCCGAGGATGCCATACTAATGTACAAATTTATACTCTGATTTGAGTAAGTACAAGTGTTTTTTATATATTAGGGTATGATGGGCTGACATATCCATATATCAAAACTATCTGATAAATATTTCATCATCAATAAGACATCTAATTTGTGCTGAAATTGATTAATATAAAATAAGGATGCTGTTTTATCGAAAGTGTATAATTAATCATAAGCCAATTGACCCAAAAAGTTAACAGTAAACGTTCGAATCTTCGCAATAACATTATAAAGCAGGTTTTGTAAACGACCTTAATATTAAACTTATTATGGAATTAAGGTATAAACCTCATTCAAATGATGTACATTATTTCTAAATTTTTTCTGAGAAGATATATTAATAGAATAGAATAGTCTTTATTGCATAACAATAACAAAATAAATTACACATGGCACAAAATAAAAAGAAAGTAAGTATTACAAATAGAGCAAAGTAAAAGAATACGTTAGAAGTGCAAATGGCGGTCTTACTCCTGGAAGCAGTCTCTTCCAGACAACCTATTAATTGTAGTTAAACACCGTTAGTTTATAGAGCATTGTTCATTGGGAATAACTCGATATATTGCGATGATATTATGCACTGAAGGATAATATAGAGGATCAACAATATTCAATATACATATGGTTAAGGAGAATATAGAATATTTTAATTAGCGACACTTACTAATGGTGAACATTGTGCTTCAAGTAAAAATTTCCTTTACATGAGGACCTTGAAAAGTCAGTCAGATTATTAATCTGAATCGATTTCTTTACTGCCACTAGAATAATTGACATTTTATTGCCCGTTTTATTGATTTACGAAATAAGAACTTTATTTTAATTACGTTAATTTTTTTAAATGCCCTACACATAATATACATAACCGGCTTATGTTCTTGTTCGGTTAAATTTTTCCCACATTCATAGGTTTGTTAAATTACAATCAACGTATACCTGTGTATCAATTAAAAATCTATTTGTTTAATTCAGATAGGACCCTTAAGACATGAAGATTGCTAAACTATCGTTACCCATTAATAACAAGTAATTAAGATATCTGCTATTTGTTATAATTATGTACAATCAACTAACTGTAATAAGTATAAAATGGCACGAAGAGTTGATTAATAAGAAAATACGCAACATTATGTAATTTCTAGTAAAATTAGTGTCTTCTAAAGATGTGTCCAAAAGTTGTATAAGAATTAAAGAAACATCGTAACAAAACATACCAGGCGGTCGGTGGCCATGTCAAAGATGAGGATCTTGGGCGGGCAAACGCGTCGGAAGTCGTCCAGACTCGTGAAGACTCCAGAGTCCAGGACCCACAATCTATTGCAGCGGTCAGCACGTGTACGATACACGGATATCAGACCTGTGCAGTTAATATCACCACGACCAGCTGTGTGCCACGACCAGTCAGGGTACGCCTGCCAACCATAATATATGTTATAACATATTTGTACCATATACCTATTTCTAATTACTTTTAAATAGTGCATGGAGTAGGCAAACGAGCGGGCCGTTCATGCAATGAAAAGTGTAACTGACGCCCATAAACAACCGCAACATCCGGCGAGTCGAATCTGCCGTTGCCGACCTCCAAAAATTCTACAAGAATATCATTTAAACTTTAAAAAATAAAACTATCATTTTAATTGTTATAATTTTCTTTTTTATCTGTTATTGGCTAACACTTGGCTTCGATTTCACTTGTTGTTAAGTGGCAATGAGGCTGTATATGGTGAAGCTTGTTCGCCCAGAATACTTCTAGCTCTCACATGTATGACTACCGGAACAGTAATGCAGTTATAGCGGCTTTTATATTATATTGACATTGAAGTTGATAGCTAGCTAGGCGTTTTCGAAACACCCTACCACCATCCAGACTCCACCACTCATGTGGCCCGGAAATCGACCCAGGACCTCCGCGTTACAAGGTAAGCGGGTAAGCTTCTGCGTCGCGGAGGCGTTATAATTAAATACATTCAATTAAAATAAAAAAAGATCTAATATTAAAAAAAACTTAACAATACAAGTTCTAAACTAATTGAATAGTTATGTAAAATTTTTCTCACAATATGTAATCAAAGGTGCCTGTAATTGGAATGTAAAACTATTTTATTTTGTTTTATTTATTTTAAATGTCCCCACAGCAGATGCATTTAAATTAGTATGCTCTTTATCCACGTATTATTATTTGTCAAACTCGTAT
Source organism: Pharmacophagus antenor (assembly GCA_018245475.1). NCBI lineage: Eukaryota > Metazoa > Arthropoda > Insecta > Lepidoptera > Papilionidae > Pharmacophagus > Pharmacophagus antenor. The sequence goes on from DWQX01003430.1 coordinate 8,924, forward strand.
ATCAGATGCCAGAACAAATGGATTGTTGGAAAGAATTTAAATGCCCTATTGATATACCGTGAGACGACAGTGTTATCTTATTTGTCGATTTCATTTCATTTACTTTCAAATCACGCAACTCATGGCTGTGGACTAAGAATTTAAATAAAAATTGTTTAGCACAATGCCATGGTATTTATAAGTTATTATTCACGAAAATTAGCTGTAGAAAAAAAATAACAATTTGACACTGCCATGGAGTCGCAGGAGTCGCCAAAATTTATAGAAATGTATACTAAATATAAACTTGGTCAATTTAGAAACAGATTTTGTAATCTTTTAAATTTTTTGGAAACGGCAGATCATGGTAACATTTAAGATAATGAAAATTACATATTTAGTGTACCATTAACAATAATGCTATAGCTCCGGGTAATTTTTTAAATACCATTAAGTACGTTAACCAAATATACTAAATAAATCACCACAGTCCACATTTAAATATTACTAATAAATTTATTTACGAATTAATAGCGTCTTTAGACGAAATTACTCATGTTCTACCAGATTCTTAAAATTTACTTTTTAATTTGGGCATAATTTTTAAATGTCATCGCATAATATTTACAGCACCGTTCAGTACTTGTCTGTCTTTCTCTCTTTGATCGCGACTAACATGAAAACTACTGAAAAAATTCAGATCATGAAACTTGGCAAGTAATTCACATACCTTATGGAATAAAATTTAAGGTACTTTTTATCGAGGAAAAATGAAGGGTTCCTGAGAGAGAAGGGGTAAAAACATTTTTATTATACTGAATTATCTTAAAATTGGTAAAGCATTAAAAAGTCCGTCTATGGATCTAATTTGGAGCATTTTTGTCCCAGAAACGGAAAACGAAAGAAATGTAAAATATTCCCATGGGATTACTCTGATGAGTTTACCAAATTACCACTAGATGGCGCTATCGAAAAACTGACTTTAAAAATTTTGTGAACGCAATCAATAATACAATTAGAAATTCCTGAAAAATTAGAAATGAGTTATCCCTTAACAAAATAAGTTGCGTAAAAAGATAACGCGATAATCATTGACTGTTAGGCGGTACGAAATTCGCCATTACGAATTAGTTTGCAGGCGTATTAAATATAGGTGTAAAATTAATCTAATCAAAATTACTCGTTCTATTTAAAGGGATGTTAATTAGGATTTTTACCAAAAGTCTTTTATTCATCTATATCTATCTATAATGAATGTCAAAATACAAAAGATAAAGTCCATAAACATTTATATTACAAAATAAATTAATGTAATTTTTATTTAAAAATTCAATTACAAATGCCAATTTGAACTACTAAAAAAACATTAAATGTAAAAACTGGTCAGTTTTATTTTAATTAAAAAAAAGTTAGTTGTATTTAGTATTTGTATATTCTTTACCTGTAAAACAGGGCTGACGCCGGGCGGTAAGCTGCGCGGAACCCAAGCCAACGTGGCCGGCACACCGGCCCTCAGACGCGGTATACCAATGTACAATCGGTCCCATCCAATCTCCAAACCCGTAGGGACCGTGTTTTCCGGTTGAAACTTTTCCAGAAGCACGGGGTCAGGCGGGAAATCGAACTGCAAGTAGTTCCATTGGTTCACAACGTCCAGTGCCGCACTCGTTGTCGCCACCCAAATGCACAAAAGTAGTATTTTTGGTGCCATCTTGTATTTCTGTGAAATCAAAATTTATTTGTTAAATTTATAATAATGCTACTTATTTAAAAAAAATGTGTATATTAATAAAGATTGTTACATATTGCTAATTTAAATATCGTGTATGAATAAATAACACGTCACATAAAAAAAATATTAACAATGAAAATAAATATCAAAATTTTTGTACGCTCGTCAATGTGTAACAATCTTCTCTTTCATAAATAACATGATGATACTGATATTAAGTTAATAAAAACAATTAATAATTTTTTCAATATATAAGGTCTTTCAAAATTCGCTGAATTAAAACTGACTTGGATTTAATGTAATGAATTTGAAAATATTGTAGATCAATTATATTAAAATATATTTACTTTCATATAATTGTATAACGGTTTATTCACGGTTGGTAATCAACTTTTCTGATTATCACGACCCAGGTAATACTGGGCGATCCAATGTGGACAAATATAAATATTTAAAAAGGAACTAGACGTATCAAAAGCTCTACTATACAGCGTTCCGTAAAATACATGTTTATAAAAAATGAATCACTTAAATTTTATTTACTTTATAAAGCAAAATATTGGTATACAATATCCGTTATTTCTAAATTTTCGCTAAAGGAAGAAAAAAATGATTATAAACATTTTTATACAGCATCGGAGTAAGCTGCAGTTGTTAAAAAATTTAAAACAATAAATTACCTAAATAATAAATAAAGCACTAAACCACCATGTTATAGATACAGTCATTCCTAATTATGAAACATCTATTATTAACATGACAGGACATTTATTTCGAATCACAATTCTATGAATTTATTAGAAATGCATGTTATTTAAATGTCATAAGCTTGTCATAAAGTTGACAAAAATGTCGGCAGGACTCGGAACGCCATGAATTAAATTTCCTTACCACATGTTTTACATTATTCCTATTAATTTGGGTTTTCTTTAACTTTAATTTTGTTTTTCTGTTGCTAATTCTTACTCAACTTTATTTTTTTAAACTCTTTAGAAGTTGCATAGGAGGTATGATTATTTTATATTAAAATTAACAGAAGTTTAACTAGACAGACAAATTAAATGTGATTACAAGTAAGAAATATTTTATAAGATTACATTAAAGTATCATACCAAGTATATAATCAAGGGTAAGGTCTCAAGTTTTGCTGTGAATCCATTATTTTTTATCAAGTAATTTCATAGACTCGTTTTCTCATATGTAATATGTGAAGTAAATATAAAGAATTACTTTTACAAAGATATAAAGTTAGCGAATCCCTAGAAGAGTTTTATGACGGTGTTTATTTTCTAGGTTAAACTAAACTATATACCCTTTAAAACTACTTGAATTCAGTGTTTCTAATATTCCTCTCCATAAATTATAAAATAACTAGTAAGTTACTATGTTTATTATCATTGTTTTATTTCTTACGATACATTTTTTCTTAATATTTTTATCTGACGGAAATTATTTGTTATTAAAAATTTTAAACACAGATATCACATATCACAATATAGACAACTCAAAATATTACGGAAAATTTCCAAAGGCCCAGAATTAAAGTTAAAAGGTTTATATAGATATGTAACAAAATTAATGCGCGTTTGATATTTATCCTGTTATTATTAATCTATGTCACGTTCATCGAGATTAACCTGATACTAAATGGAATGTAAACGCACACTGGTATACAACCCGCAAGGACAAAGCGCAATCACCTATTACCACGGAAAGTGAATTAGAACAAAAACTAAAATATCTAAAGCAAAAACCATATATTGGTCCAACCTACTTCGTGGATAACCTTTTTATGTTATTAATTGCTTTTAATGACATAGTGCTTTTTATTTATATTTAATTTTTGTGTTTAGGTTGTATTTTTTGTGTAAGTTAATTTATCTCTATTTTCATATTATCAACCCCCTTCGTAAAACTTGAATGCATATATTCATACGTATATATACCTGGTGAAATCAATCTATATTTGAACAAAACAATTTAGTACAGCATTTATTAGGTAATGAAATCGTTTATTTTAAACTAAAACACGTTTGTACACTCATTTTCAATGCTATTATAAAACACGTGTCAAAGTAAATTAGTAAGCTAATGAATAACATACATATAGATTATCGCATGTCATTCGATCATCACCACGCACGCTACAATTGCTTATTCAATAAACTTCAGTCAGCGTGTTCCAATCCAGTGAAAACTAATAAAAAGTAAGTCTAGTTAATATCCCGAATAACAATTAATTGCAGTTTAGAAAACAATTAAATGAAAACATATTTGGTTCATATATTTTGATTTACACTCACCATTCATTCACGGACGTTAACGAATATAACAATTTAATACATATTTCAAAAAGAAAATACTCTTAATGTAGAAACTGTATTAATATGAACAAAATATAAACACATACATATTTTTAGGGTTCAATAAATACGAAAAAAAAAAATACTTTTTACTGTCAAAAGTCGTCAACCGTGAAATGCCTATAAAACAACTCTTCAAGGTTTTGTTGCACATTTTTATGAGAACTACGCTTGACAATTAACTTTCTGCTAAAGTTCGTCCTGTTAATAATGGATTGCAAAAACATATCATTTATTTTATAATATTTTGCGGTTATTTGAAAAATTGGAAAATCTAATTGAGATTTACCTTTATCGACTGTGTAGATTAGTCATGTTGAACGTGTAGCCTACTGAGCATTATCCTGCGGCCCTAAACAATTTTTAAACAACCTGATAATGTGGACCGCGATTGGCGGCTTCACATTCGGAACTAATCAAAAGTTAATTCCTCCGACAAATTCACGTTACAAATAAAAATATTAAAAAAAATGTATAATAATCAAGAGAAGGGAAAAAAGTGGTATCGTATTTACTTTTTATCGAAAATTTAATAAACATACTTCTCCTAAAATAGTAGTTTTTTTTTCATAATATATTATGTACTTTGTTTTCTTTAAGATTTACAGCCCATATAGTCAGCAGTCTTTATACTTTTCATCTAGAAGTGATTATAATTTTAAAAATGATAGTGTAGACGACAGATATTGGAACAATCAGAACAATTTTAATAATTATATTTTTAATAGTAGTAAAATGAAATAAAACCTACACAGAAGTTATACCATTTACATAAAAAACGTTAAAAGGCGATGAAAACAAAATTTCTGCGCTAATATAAAGCATATGTAATTGCAAAGTATGTAATATTGATTGAATTGCAAACAAATGTAAATGAAAACGGATAATTTCTAGTTACGTGTTTTATAAAGGTATCAAAAAAATGAATAGCTACTTGATTTACATCATTTGGTGGATTAGTAAGCTTAGACATTAATTAAAGCCTTTAATTTTATACGGACTAAATATACTCTTCAAAAGTATTTTTCATTCATCTATTTGAAAAGTAAAAGTATTTATAATATATAAATGTGGAATTAAAGGTAATTAACGCTATAGTTCTTGATGGTCACGAACAATCCTTATTGTCTGGATAACGTGATGAACACGTTCCATGTCTATTAAAACTCTTATTAGCAATTTCCATTAATTCTGTGAAATTACTAAAAATAATCTTGCTAGCACGGGCGCTTACAAAATGAATAATTATACCGCATTGAACAATCTATTCTAACAGACAACAAATAGTTATTAATCATAATTGTGACTAATATTCTAACATCGTGTTTTGACAGACATGTTTGTAAAATAACATAAATGCTCTCTCATATATCATATTTACTATACAGTATCATATTACTAATAGTCGAACAAAGATAAATGAACTGTGTTATTAACTGATGACAAGATGTTTTTTTTTAACTTACTTTTCACGGATTAACTTTTTAAAAGTTCCGGTTTTGTTTAATAATTTTTATATTGGATAATTTTTCATAATTGTGACTAATATTCTAAAATTGTGTTTTCACAGACATGTTTGTACAGTAACGTAAATGATCTATCATATACCGTTTGACATTGGGCGGTCGAACTAGTATTATCTCCTGAGGATAGATAGAGGAAACGCATAAAAATTGTATTTTGGACGTAGGATTTGTGATTGAATAAATCGCAGAAATTACCAAATTATTTTTTGTTTCATTTAATCATGGCGTTCCGCAAAGTAATGCTTTAATCAATAAAATTTTCCTTTGTATGGTGTAATGATGTATCGGTAATGGATTGATATTTTTATTTTCATATTGCTTTTACTCATTTATCAGATTCTACAATGTTTTTTATCCTAATGTTCTATTCTCATCTCTACTCTTACAATTAAAGAAAGTACGCCATCAGGGATTTAAATCATACGTATGTAACTTTATTCTTGGACAATTAATATCCGCCCTCTTATTTGGTGTATATAATAGTTCAAATAAACCACTATTAGTTATGCGACATTGCACCGTATTATGTTCTGTATAACAGCACATTTGTTTCTTTCCTTAACACTGATCCTTCTGTCAAAGAACGACCAATATATAATTGCAATTCACAATACCCACAACCCCTTATGGCCATACTCTCTATAACGTGTATATCGAAAATATTCTCACTTTAAAAGAATGTAACAACTAGAACTAGTAAGATGTGTTATGCTATTAAACTATAAGGCCAATGTTTAGTAACTGAACGTTCGTGTTTAAATTACAGGATACAGGCCATTGTTAGATACTATGCCCTGATTACAACATTCCATCGCATTTAGCGTTAATTAGAAGTAGCCGCGCCTATCGTAACGTAAAGTATTTTTTAAAACGGATAAACGACTAATGAAGATAAAAATTATGATGGCAAATGTAGCAGTAGTATATTACTTCACATAACTTTAATTTAATTACAAATTGAAAATGCACGGTTTTCTAAGGTATTAAACTTTTGCATGAAAGTATTTAATGAATTAACATGTTTGTTTTACATATTTTTAACAATAGGAAAAAATTGTAGAAGCACACCTGACCCACATGTCAATGTAGTAAATAACATATTTACATATATATTCTAGTGACGTTTTAAGTATTAAAGATGCAAAATCGTGTTATTCGAGTACCGTACAAATCGGGGGAGAGGTGTAATATTTATTATTATTATATTTTAAAACTTAACACATCATCAGTATAGATGTATATGTTATATGCTGAATCTCACTCACAATTTTGTCAATAGCCAAAAAGTTCTCTTTTATTCGACTTCTTTAATGCGTCAAATATACAATTAAAAAACATTAAACTTTTTTCGTATTAAAACATTAGGTAATTAATATAACACGCGATTTATTCTTAACAGAATCACAGACGATGAAAGGGAGCCTGTTTTAAGTAAAAGTAGAGTAAAGTGTAACGTATTTACTATGTGTACGATGTGCACGTGCACCCACATTGTTTGGCGGCGAGGAAAACACTTTCACTGGTCGGCTCGTAGCCTCATGACATCCATTTTATTTACACTTTACTTATACATTCCGCTTTAAGCAATTTAAAAGAAAAAAGAAGTTCGAACAACAATGTAAATATTTAAAAACATCCTCAAGCACGCAAAGTAACCTTATATTATTTAGCTTATATTTTAAAATAATACTCACCGTTCTGAACCCAGTCAAATGATGATTTCGAAAATTATTTAAAATTATAAAGTGAATATTTGTACTTTTGTTCATTAGACATCCTGGCTTGCTTACCTCGAACGGTGAAATGACCAGTCAATAATTTAAGTTAGGGTTAGTGGTAAATAGTACCATTGGAATAGTCCATTGTCGTTAGTGCTTTAGTCCAGATAGACGTTAGGTCCTTAACAAATGATTGAATGAAGAAGGAGCCTTCCTTCAATACGAAAGAATTTTGACATCATAAAATACAACTCCACTAATCATTTGATGGTAATCATTTGATGGCACCTTGATCTGACGCTGATATATGTTATTGGAAAAATGTAATGTATGTTATTAAAATATCTGAGATTACAAAATCTAAATTAATTTTGTACAATTTATGAATTACAGTATAAAAGATATTCCTAAATCAAATGGAGAGAAAAAAGATTGTGTTTTTGATTTTATGCTTATATACTAATGAAATAGGTTTTAAGAAACTCTATTTCCCAAAATGTAATTAAGCTCTCTGTGGTTGAAATAGTATCAGAAAATATCTAACAAATATCTGATTATTTAAAAAATAACTATTAATCATATATATTCAGCAGGTTACAGTTACTAAATATTAATAGCAGTAAATTAAATGCGAAACATCTTTTGATATTTTCAATGCAAAGGCTCGACGATACCACTACTGTTCCTTTAATTTCTTTATTCAATTATAAATTATGTTAATAATCCGGTGGAGCAAAACAATTTTAGGCGCTAAGAAAATAAACGGTTAGCGGACATATTTATTAATGTTATTGCCTTCTATATTACATGTATACATAATTTTCTGTCTGTTTGTAATTTATAAATAAAAATGGGAATAAAATCAAAATATTAATTAATGTTTACATGGTACTAACTCAAAAACAATTTTATGTTTTTGGTCAGCCTTATTTAGTTTTGGCGGGAATATCATTTACAGATAACTAATGTAAAAGAAGATTTATTAATTCCAACTATCTGTAAAAAAAAATTAAGACTTCATGCAAAAATATAATTTATGAAATAAAAACAAACAAACATTTGCTATTAAGCTGAATATTTACGTTATGTGTTTGTGGGAAAATCGTACATTGTTTTCCTTGCCAGAAATAATATAGACATAAATATACACTGGCAAGACTTGACCACATAGTACATGTTATTAGTTGTATATCAAATGGGGCACACTAAAAGTTTTGCACTTCTAGCTAATCGGAATTATTTGAATTTTGAATGTTATATTTTTTGAAAAGTTGCAACCTTCTTAGTAATAAAAATAAAATTGGCGGGAAATCATTTGTCAATTGTTTTTATCATACATCAAAGTTCTACTAAGTGATTTTATATGATTTTAACAACGAGTTTCTTTACATGACGAATTTCGTGAAGGGCGGCCTTCAACTGCCGTCAAGGAAAATAATATGGCTACTGTTAAGCGGCTAATTGAAGAAACCTCGCCGATTACCTATGAGACAATTCGAGGACTATTGGGGATTGGTATGAGCCAAATTCAGAAAATTTTACACGAAGAATTGAAAGTTCGGAAACTTTGTTGTCGTTGAATCCCTCATGAACTGACAGCAGAG
>DWQX01003431.1:0-17842 GCA_018245475.1 Pharmacophagus antenor
TATATATACATGTATATATTATATTTAATAATATAAAAATTTCATTAAATGTTTACGTGAGTATTAATATGCATTTGATGACTTTATCAATGTAATTAACAACAGTTTTAGTAATAGAAATAGAATGTTTACTGTAAGTCTGGTTGATATAAACTAAAGGTACAGCAGATATTTATAATGTGATACATAATAATATTAAGATATAGTTCCTAATTGTAGGTGTATAGTTCACTGAAGCTGGTAATTCTAGATAAATGGTAGTAACTTGCAATGTGAAGACGTATGGCATAAAGTAAACCTCGGATTCCTTACGTAATAAGTTTTTTATTACTAAATGATCATTTACTATAAAATAGCAAAACATAAATTACATAAAAATGTACATTTATGAACGTTTATGATATTATATATATACGTATAGACTTTATATCCGATAGTCCATGCACTCACCGCTCACAAATTTTTATATCTGTAATTCATAGAAAGCAAATGTCTCATCTAGAAAGAATATTACTAATTCTTAATAAAAAAAAATTAAATAGTAATCCAATCAATGATTTAATTGCAGTAAAATCACTAAAATAAATATTATTATAATTGACCTACATTTGAACGATCTGGTTTGAGCAGGTGACGATCTGGGGATGGGTTGTTAACACATAATTTTTGAACCGATCACGGGATATTGATTTATTTTGTTTAGGTTTTATATAATAAGGTGTTCTGTTTTATTTAGTTTTGCACCTTGTGGTATCAAATCTTTCTCATCGACAAAGGGTTTATAGAAAAAGTTGAATGAACAGGTGAGAGGGTTTCGTTTTGCAATTCTTACTTTATTTTATTGTAAAATGATTAATGTATTTGAAACAAAATATAAATGTTAGGTTTCAAATAATTTTTATGGATTGCGATAAAAATAAACTAATTAATCATCATATTTAGAAATATTAAATAAAACATGGAAAAATCCTAATTGTTATTTATTTCCAAGAACGAGCGTAGTATTACAATTTTTGTACAGCATAAATTGGAAACGATGCATTAACTATATACTAGCAATTGCAGTTGAAATAAGAAAATAAGTGTTATTGAAAAAAAAGCAATTTCTATAACATTATAACATACATTGATGGTCTCTAACGTGTGGATTAGCAAAGAATCATCGGTTGTTTATATTATACAGATATATAAGACTTGTAGACCTCGTCTGGTAACAATTGCATGGCTTTGAAATACGCCGCACTAATATGCTGGTAATGGTTAACTCGTACACCTCAGTTACGAATATCAAATAAAAACACATATTTATCATAACATACCATATTTGAATGATTTTTTTAAATTACTAAATTCCAATTGTAAAAAAATTATTTTGATTAACATGACAAGAAAGAAAACGGGAATAGTGTAAAAATGTTCTCCATGAAATATTACAATAATCGATCAGGTTTCAGAGATTATTATTTGAACTAATTTATACCAAATGTAATTATGATCAATATTTAAAATTTTGATTAAAAAGTATATAGTTATTAAAATCGGTGCAGCAACAGACAGGAACAAATACAGAGACAATTTGTTTTTACTTAATTACCTCAAGTTAAAAAAGACTATTATTTTGACATTGCAAATCATAAACTTCTTATAAATTTAATTGTGTAGATAAATTGTAAATATTGTAATTGCAACAAAATATTTTTATTATTATTTCTAGGGCGTATCTGTTTCTATGAGGTTCTGTGGAAAGTGTGTGCATCTGCGGGATGTGTAGGAAACGTAAAGGCTTTGTATCGTTACACCTGCGGCGGACTCCCACGCTCGACTACTGCCTATTGCTGTTCATATAGCGCGTTCATTATTGTGCGCGATATCTGACGTTGCGATCGACTAGGAAACTTAGTATTTAATTATTCTACGTAAGGAAATTCAACATACTCAATTAGAGTAAATTTTATTTTGTTTTAAGATCATACTAATTTGTGATCTGAACAATGAAAAGAAATATATTACTAGGATTTCAATTTTGTCGAAAAAATTCAATAAATATAATTTTTACACATTAAAAGCGAATATATATTCACTGTACATTACTCCTGTAGACTTTATTAACACTAGGTTTACAATAAGTGTCATTTTACCGTAACAATGTTTATTAAAAATTTTACTATATTTACATGTGACCGAATTTTCAGGTTTTTTTATTTATCCTTTACGCGAATTTTGCTTTAAATTTGTTTTTTTTTTTAATGTAATGTAAGAATTGATGTATGAAATTATTATGTCCTCGAAAAGGAAACTATGAAAAAGTATTCTTAATCCCAATGTTAAAAAATGTTAAACATTACTATGAACAAACATTTTAACTAATATAATTACGTACTCATCTGACTAATAACAGAGAATACTTGTTTAAAAAAAAACCTTAAAGCGGCTTTCACTTAACCAAAAAAATATTCCCATGGATTGCTTACCGTCGATAAAACATAAAAAAATCCTTTCGATTTCCGTTCAACTAGGAGGCGCCATCTGCCATTATTCTTTCTCTATTCTTGTCAAATGTTTGTTTGAAATATTTTTTTAGTTCGTTTGGATTTCACCGGATATGTCGGATCCGAGTAGGTTCCACGGTATTCATTTTAAGTGATCGATAGAAGATTTTGTTACTTAGTTTTAAGAGCTTTTGACTTAATTATTTTATGCTTAACTATTATTTTAAACCCAAATATCCGTTCGGTAAAATTTTATTTATTAAGTCAGAAAATAAGTTAACATTTTCTTTGACTTTTATCCTTTTGATATGTCTTTTTCTCAAATTTTAGAAGAAAAGACAAAACAATTATTATCATAACGAATCTTTATATTAACAGGTAAGACCTATTATTATTTAAAACTTTATGAATTCCGACTTACCTTTCTTTGCGGTGCTTCCTTATTCTCTCTTTCGGCCTGTTGTCCTTCCTATTGTTTCGATTTTAGGGTCCCTTTTTAGAGTTTCGCATTCAAAGGGTGATAAAGAGAACTCTATTACTAAGTCTCCGCTGTCCGTTTGTCGCTCCGCACGTTTGTCAACGGGAATTATGTATAATCTGTACTACGTAAAAGTTACAATCAATGATCGTGTTTTTCTATTGCCGCTACAACAACATATAATTATAATAATCGTATCTCAATATTATTTTAATATTCTGTTTATTTTAATAAAAATTAATAATATAAATTATAAACGCTGAATTGATATAATATCTAAATACTAAAATAGAAGAATAATACAGCAGTCGTAGTTAGACAGGATATTAAAAACCGCAGATCTTACAGAACACTTTGTACATTGTTTTCTATCTTACACGATCCATTTACCCCTGAGTACTTGAAATGCAAATTTCAATACCATGGTAACTCCTTCGATCCTCTGTTACGTCCAATCTTCATATACCTTTCTGCAAAACTAACTTCCTCTACAATTCCTTTTCATCTACTTCTGTTAGGCTATGGAACGGACTACCGGCAAAGTTACGGGAAGCTGTGACTAAGCCATCTTTTGAACGTATGCTCTGGGACTATTTCTTAATGGAATAACCTATCTTTTCATTATCACCTTTTTTTTCCTTCCTTTCTTTTGTGTTTTATTTTCTTCGTAGTGCACACTATTAGTATTTTTTTTGTAAAGTTATTTATTAATATATATTTGAAAATTGCCGTCTCATTTATCATTATGACATCCCCCCTCTCTCTTATCTTTATTTATATTATTATTATTTTATTCTCTATTATTCTTTTTACGCACCTTATGTTTATATTTATCTCTGCTCAACTCTTAGGTAGACTGGCAGAGAATGCCATTTGGCATTTGGTCCACCTCATGTACAAGAGTGCATTAAACTTTAAGTAAATAAATAAAAACGGTGATAATTTGTGTTAAAATATTTACCAAGTCAAATATGGTAAATAAATCGTAGTACGTAAATTTTCAATGTATTGTCTTATACACGCGTACTACATAGCAAATAGGACATCATATACTGTTTCTTAAAAGCACTTAGCGTCTACAATATTTGTTATTGGTTTCTAGTCTTTTTTCTTTTCGTAACTTTGTGTAAGCATTCATAGTAGGGTTGCAAACGGGGTTGAAACGAAAAAAAAAATTATTATTCTATAAATATATAGTGTAACAATAAATTGCGAAAATCTCACACGTATTGTGTTAATCGAAAGCAGTAAGTAGAACCTTCAAAAATTTAACTTAACACTTCCTGAACAGTACACCCGATAGTCAGTTTCTTTCACATTGATTTTTTCTTACGGATGTGTGAAAAAACTTTTTTCTACGTTATTTTGAAATTAAACTAAAATTCTTAACATTTAACAGAATATAAATTGCTTAGAAAGGTAAATAATTAAGGAGATTAAATTAATCTGGCTACGGTAATGAAGAAAATCAAATATATACATTTTATGTACTTTATTTTTTGAAATGATTTTTAACACTAGATTTACGGGACTTCGTTCCCGGTTCTTCTTTCAATAAAAAAATTTGTATACTCAAATGCTTAAGACTTTTTTATTTCTCTTTAACGATCCCAACAATATTGTTTTATTCTTTTTTTACATAACAGAAAAGTGTAAGAATACAGAAATGAAATAAAATACCAGACTCGAAAATATAACTGAATAAACGTCCGTAAATATAGTGTTGAATAAAAGATTATTATCATAACTAAAATTCAATACTAATGAGTTAGGAAATTATGATTGAGATCTTTTGTGTTACTATAATTAAAATATAAATACAAAAAATATCAACAGCTATGTTATTTTACTAAAAAATACTTTCTATTAAATATTTTTAAATTTAAGCGGTCTTTATTCTTTTATTCATAATCAAAAAACTTTTTAAAAAAAGGTATATTTACTGTCAAAGTCCAGCCTAAAAAAAGAATAGAAAAAAGATTTCAATTCGACTAGAATAACATCTGTCGCGGTTCCCACAGGAAAGGATTGGAGATCGCTTGTGGGTAAAATTAGTTTAATTTTGCTCTCTTCACTTCCAAAATCATAACCGATAATTCTCTTTCGTATGTTATATTGTGTGCGACAATTTACCGAATTGTAAATTGTTTATACAGTATTGTTTTATCGAAAGCATACGCCGTAACATAAGAAAAATTTAAATTACTTTATGAAACATATTTTGTTGTTTTTTAGATCTCGCGATCTTTAATACTTTTAGATTAAGGAAAATTTGATCATCGCAAATTTACAATATGTTTCGAAAAGATATTTAAGAGAATATAAATTAGAAATATACTCTGGCAACATACAAATGATATAATTGTAATCATCATGATCAATCGATAGACACTGCTGGACATACAGACGGTATTGTTGCATATAAATAACTTTTGTTAGCTGTAAAGGCAATACATTTTGTTAGATTGTATGAAAAATTGTTAGCATTTTTTTATTAGTCCTTAAAAACGGGATTTTAAAATTCCGTTATATAGAATAGTAATAAATATTAGTACTAATTTATTAACAAGAGTGTTCTGATCAGTTATTTATATTTTTAATTTTATTACAAAACCATCGTATGTTAATGCATTTAAAAGACATCAACGCATGAAGTGATATTCTAAATAAGATGAGAGAAGTGTCGAATTCTGAAAAATCTGAACAAGTTTCTTCATTATCAACATTAAACCACATCTTTATGAAATTATTTACATCTGTTTGGTAAGTAGCAAATGATCGAAACGAATGTTTATTAAAAAAAAATACTGGTATTCTATGGCCGACCGGACTTTTGGAAACTACGAAGAGTCCGTATTCTTGCACAATCCACAGAAAACAATGTTTGGCATATGTTTGCAGCCATGCATAACAATAATTATAGTTCTTTGCAAATTTTTAAAATGATCTCTTTCAATGGTATATTAAAAATAATACTGCAACAGTAAGCAAGCCACATGTAAGTAACTCGAAGCGGTCAATAGTTGTGACACGGTTCAATGACGCGCCAACCCTTTGACGGGTTTTGTGCAAAGGCATACCACACCACATGTCTTGCACCTATTGCATTACAGCCGCAACCGCAAACGCAGATTGCGCAGATTGCATACAGTCGCTTATGTTTTTTTTTGTACACCCATTGTTGCCGCCGTCCAGCTGATTTAAGTTTTGAATTATCCTGATTTGGAGAATAGAGGTGTACACATCAATTTTTCATACAAATTTATTTGTGGTATCTCAGAATAGTATATTGTATTTTAAAATATGCACATGGTTTCGCAAGCTGTGTAATGAACGTCAGTTATCAATCGCAATTTGGCACAACTTTCATATTTAAATTTTGGTAATAAGCTTATATACAATTGTTAGAATCTTTTCATGAAAGAATTTATGAATATTAAAGCAGTTGTTTACTTTTGATTTAACTGAGGACAACAAGTTGTCATAATTTTCAAAACATTTAAATTAATCATTTAACCATATCATTATAGTTTTAAAGATATTTCCAGAGATTACTTATGATAATCGCGCGTAATTTTATTTGGAACTTTTATGCTATTACTTAAACACGAACTTCGGCTTAGGTAATATATCCTTCCAATATCTCCTTTAGTAGAAATTAAATCGAACTATTTTCCCGTAATATTTACTAAATTTGTACTTGGTGGATTTACATTGTTACAAAATATCTCTAATGTTCAAGCTTAATTTGCCCTTGATGTCTTAATCGTGAACTAAACTAAAATTAAAACCAAAAACGAAAAATCCATAGGAATAAAAATTAATGCTGGATATCGGAAATAATAGTTAACTAAGCATCAGCAATTTTAGGCTTCAACATTCGTTTTGTACTACAGACGACGTGATCGTTATCTACGTACATAAGTCACAAAATGATGCACCATATACACACACATGCTCACACTACTTGAAAAACCAAGAGTACGTTTAAATAGCCTTAATTGCCGAACAAACACTCGTCGCAGTTGCATGAATCTTGTATTGCAAAATGTTTGCTCGTATCCAGTGTCAGCTGTTTGGAATTCGATGATTTTTTTTAAGTTGATAATGAGTTAATAAGTTGAATTCATAAAAGTCAATCATAACTTTTTCATAAATAACATTATTTGTAATGTAATTGAACAAAAGATTCTATGGTATATACATATGTTACCTTGACATAAGCAATTTGGATTTGAAATTGAAAACGGATTTTTTAAGAGATATGTGAAATAAATCTCCAATTTTGTGTTTATATTTTGGACGTGTTGGTGACAATTTTTTTTAATATTAACCTATTACACAATAATAAATAACTAAATAATATCAAATAACATAACTTAAAATTCAACATATCCCACTTTATGCAAAATTTAAAAAGCAAATATTGAATAATGTAACAAGTGTATACTTTTTTCATTAATATGGCAACATTGTTTTTTTCAATAAGAAGCTGAAAGTTGATGTTATAGTAGAACTAGTCTATATTATATTAATGTGGAAGTATTATGTTTATATTAGATATTAAAGTTTTAAATGCTTATCTTAAAAATAGCGTTTTCACATAAATGGCGGTGTTTCACCGGGGGTGCAAAATATAAATGAGTAATGGTTAAAGACGTAATATCTATTTTTTTGTTGATAATATTCAGTTCTGCGCATTATATGTCATATATAAGCGATAGTATTAATGTTGTTGCTTTAACTGAAGCCGGTTTTCAATCGTAGGATATATCAGTTTTATTTTTTGCAATTGTAGACTTCTCTGTCTTTAACTCTGATAGTAGTTGACAAGTGCTTCCATCTCACGATGATATTAACATGGATGAAGTAAAAATATTTTTAAAGAAATTCATATAATTTATCAAGTGAGGATATATATGAGAGCAATGACTCAAAATATAAAGTTACTCTAAATTTTTTTTAGCTACAATGATCTAATAACAGGTCACTCAGAAAGTATTGAGAGGAAAAGTTTTTATGTACGTGAGACTGGCCAGTTATAATTTATTTAAAAAATAAGATGACTTTTAAGTAAAAATAGGTACGTTTCAAATTCAAAACTTAACCCCCCCCTCCCACATTTTTTGTGTGCTAATTAAAGTTATAGTGTCTCATTGAAAAAGGAATTTGCGTCGAGAACTTTTTCGCGCTATGATTTTTTACGATTTTAAGTGTTGCCTGAAACGACGAATCGTACGATAGACTCCAAATGGCATTCGTGGATGAAAGCCCTTCTAAGCAAACTGTGTATCGTTGGTATAATGAATTTAAGCGCGGTCGACTAACTTTTGGGGAATCCTGGATTTATCAATACGATCCACAACGAAACACCAGTCGACGGTTTGGGTGTTTCAAAACGAATCAACACCTACCAAAGTAAAGCGTCCTAGAAGCGGGGGTAAGATTTTGATAGCGAGCTTTTTCAATTTGACTGGCTACTTAATTGGTGTCAATTCCTTTACGAAACCAAAGAAGCATTAACGCCGTATGTTATACTACCAAATGTTTGGCTGAAGTTTTCTCTCTTGTGAGCAACAAGCGACCAAACACAGGGCTCTGCGGGCTACTGCTGCACCATGACAATGCGCCTGCCCACACCGCAATCAAAACGAGGGACTTCCAAGACAGCATACCGTTCAAACTCCTGGGTCCCCCTCTTTACAGCCCTGACCTAGCACCGTGTGACTTCTTCTTATTTTCAAAAGTAATGAATTAGCTCAAAGAGATACAATTTTCGTCGCCGGTCCATAATTAGCCGTTTTATCCGATAAGTAGAGGTGTTGAGGAGGTATTCATTTAGACGTATTCCAGATGGTCTAGTTATTACCTATTAGATGTTAGTGCAAGGTCCATATCTTTCCAACGTTCACGACTTGGGGTTAACGACCTTGGCTGTCCTCAAGAAGAGCTGCGTCTTAGATGTTGGTCGCTGAAAACTTCACTATTTGTATATAACGTTTTCACATTTGTATCAAAAATATATCGTACATGTGTGAAATGATCAATTTAAGACTATATTTCTATATTAGACAAAAAATGTTAGAAATTGTTGACATTGATAAATATAATAGCTGATAAAAACTCAGTGACATTTCAATGCGTGTAACGTAATTATAATTCGCTTCGAGTCATTTAAATACTCTAAAATATTTTTAGGCTTACGTTCAGTGATAAACAACAACACAGCAAATGAACGAATTAAGATAAAATTTAACAACACAATTATTTTTAAGAAAACTTAATTGTTTTAAATAAAATTACTTTACACGTAAGAAATTTGAGTTGTGGTTAGTGAAAATGAGAAACAACTCTGACATTAGTTACATATAACTTACGCACATTTTAAGAGAGAATCAATTAATTATAAAGGAAGATGTATGGACATTATTTCAACGTCTCTAATTATAAGTTCTTATTGGCAGCGGTGATTAAGGAAAGGCCAGTACAAACCCGCCAGGAGCAGGTCCATGGGCCTCTGAGAGTTTGTGGCTGACCTACTACCAGAGTATTGACCCCCGTCGCGCTCACTCCGTCACTTTTAATATTTGCGTACTCTTGTTGGAGAACCTTTACTTCTATCGTTCTTTGAAGGCAATTTGGGTAGGTTAAGTTGTAATGTTAAAATTTAGTTTTTCCCACAAATGCTGTTACAGTTTGTAACCATGTATCGCTCAGATTTCTATTGTACAAAGAGCACTATGTGATGATTGTTATAAATTATGCATTCTTTAATGAGTAAGATTAACTATATGTGTACATAATTTACTAATTGCGTTATGGTAAAACTTGGGACATCACGGTTTTAAAAATATATATTATTTTCGTCTAATAACATACCTAAATGAGAACCAA
Organism: Pharmacophagus antenor; assembly: GCA_018245475.1. NCBI lineage: Eukaryota > Metazoa > Arthropoda > Insecta > Lepidoptera > Papilionidae > Pharmacophagus > Pharmacophagus antenor. Next base: position 9,862 of record DWQX01003431.1, read on the forward strand.
ATTTTAATTTGATTTTTAATAGTTTAATAATGAAACTGTTAAAAGAGTAATCAATGACAGTTTTTATTGGCTGTAATATAATAGACAAAGGGAGTATTTTCTTTTTTTATGCAATCTTATTATATTTCTTGGATTGTAATTATTATATGCCTCAAATACGTAAATGGGACCAATATAGAAAAATTTAATTTTAAACAAAGTTGTATAATACAAAATATTCAATAATTAATAAATAATATTAGATTGTATAGTAGGTCTTGTTAATAAAACTTACTCCCTTAATATTAAAAGTAATTTTTGTGAAACGTCATGCATTTTGTATTAATTATAACTGCTATATTTTAGACAAATGGCCAATGAAAAAAATGCGACCGCAGGGCCCACGTAGCTAACCCACATTTTGCCGGAGTATTGACCTTAGAATTCATTCCGTATAAAATTAACCAGCCATGAATTTCTATTGTACCTTCGCATGCTAAGGCACGCCATTAATACGAAGAAATATTTTTCTTAGTAAAAAATTGTTGATAATTTTGTAACATGTGACGAGGTTTCAAAAATATTAAATAACTTTAGCTTCTTTGAAACAAGTAGATGTCTGCGTCAGTGTTTGCAGTATTTTTTAAATATTTCAGTAAAAAGATATTTAACGTATTTGTATCTTGTTGGAGCAAATGCAGTGAGGCAATTTAAGTGCAATAACTTTGATTAGTACTGACTTGTTCGCTCGTGTCAGTATATATCCAAGTTATTAGACACAATGTATTTACTTTAAAGCCTCTTGTCTATTTCATGTTCGGACATAGTTCAAACAACTTATTAGTGGTTTGTCACGCCCTGTTCGGCTGCTTTCGTCGAATTTAGCACATTTAATTCTCTATGGTCGTGAGTTAGACTTTGAAGACATCTTTTGCTAGGGGTTTTCATTAGACCGTTACGCTTTTGTATAGGAGTTGACCATTTTCGTCTATGTGTGTATATATATCGATCGATCGATGTCTATATGTATATATATATCGATATTATATCGATATCATTCTTTTCAATTTTTACTTTCTTATTATTGAGCTTTGTCTCCAAATCTTTATAGGATTAAAAAATATGTTATCAAAATCGAATAGCGAATTAAAAATATCTCGAAATACCACTGTTTTCATTTAGTTAAGTAATCAAGTTTAACTAACACAAATTCGATATATACTATGGCAGTCGAATAGTGATCCACAGAAATTTTTAACTCCGAGCAGATCTCTGTAATTGTTGGCAGTTATCTTTTACATTAGTATAGGTAAATCTCTCTCTCCCAGTCTATTATATATAGTTAGTTCAATATGCCTTTTACAGTCACTAATTTAAATACAGAGACGACAATGTGCTGTAACTTCGCTTTGCAGTTTAAAACTAGCTAATACATAATATCAGGATACGAAGATATCCTACGCAGTTACATAAAATTTACAAGTCATTATTTTTTTAACAATAAAATAGTAATACATTAATACCAAAAAAAAAAAAATTCCGTCATCATGCCGCATGAAATCTGAAGATGCTAAGTGTAGTGGCAAATCAAGTTGAGATTGTGATTTGGTTGCGATATTTGCGATTGAAAAGGGCGGAGCGTAGCAAATTAATTTTTTTTATTTTACATCGCCATGGAGTTTCGCAAAATAATGCATAGCACATTAAATTATTCAATTAAAACTAAAACAATTAAGTGTTTAATTTTGCACTCATTTTTGCACTAATTTACCTTCAAAGCACCTTGGTGTTTTAGCCAGGGCATATTTAATTAGCTCCATTATGTTCGGTTGATAAATGACCCAGGTTGGCATTTCATGTACACAAGTAACCTGGCATTAACAGGGTTGCCTTTCTCGTTCTTAGGCACGGGACAAGCAGGATGCGAACCGGTCCGTCGCAGCCTTCCCTCAATAAAAACCAACATCCTACCCATAACTTGTAACTTCTTCTATTGAATGCACCAAGACAGGACGTAATCTTATATTGCAGACCATTTATGTTACCTTTGATATATGTTACACTTCCCGATAACTGTTTCTATAATGTATAGGAGAATTTTACTGGCGCTTTGTACCTGTTTATAAACATTTCCAACTTTTCTATTAAACAATGAAAACTGATTATAAATAACGACTGGTTAATTAAAATAAATTAAAAATAATGTTATTTTATTAAATAGAACATTACATAGTCTGTAAGAATAAGTTTTTACTTCGATATTTTATCTCTTTTGACAAATATTATAGCTATATATTTAGTTATGTATACTAAACACTCTCGAAGTTATCAAAAATCCTTTAGAAGTGAAAAATTACTTAAAATCGTTACATATCCGTCAGAATCTAGAAAAAATCTGGTAATCTTTTAACAGCTGCATTCTATTTTTTGAATTGTACTTGCGCAAGATTTAGTCGCATATAAGCAAAAAAATAAACTTGAGCAGACATGTTAAAGCCGTGTTAGAGCTACGATAATATACACATACATATTCACCGCTTAATTTTTTTTCATTCTTGTCGAGGTTCAAAAACGAGAGAAACTGCTGTCTTTATTTTTTTATCAACAATGTGCTAACGTTTAACCTCTACATCACCTGATGTTAAGTTAAAATGAGGTCGTGAACCCACATTCAAGAAGCCCGGGAATCAAATCTGGGATATCTGTCTTGCAAGGCGAACCGTAAATCTCGACGGAGGAGTTTATATATTTTTTTTTTGGGGCGGGCGGAAATCCTTTTGGGTGCTAGGCACCCATGGCCAGGACCATCAGCTATGCACAGGCAGTTTGCGCAGTCGGTGTGTGGGGCGCCAGCCCACTAAAATCCCCCTGTGTTCCATCGACGCCGCTTTCGCCGGGAGCAGTATCTACTGCAGCATGGCACGCGCCCCGTCGGCGGATCGGGCCGCCCTGCTAGCGGCCCTCGCCTCGTGTCCTTTTGGACGAACCACAGTCCGCAAGGCAACACTCTCACACCGTCCGCCAAGGCCAGAGCGCAGGCGGCCGGAGGTCATTGTTGACCTGCTCGCAGAAGAAGGCGACGGCAGACCACTCGGTCTCACTGCGGACCATCCTGAAAACGACGGTCGGGAGCGAGAGGTCCACTCCGATCGCAGCGATGAAGCCACCGCGAAGCACGTCCCATCCCCCACAAACGGCGAGGGTATGGTCGGGGTTGTCCACCATGCCGCGATGGCAGTGGTGGCACATCGCCGTGGGCTGCTGAGCCACATTGCAAAGGTACAACCCGAAGCAACCATGCCCCGGGAGTGCTTGGGTGACCCGGAACGATAATACGCCGTGTGGCCGGCCCGTCCACTCCTCAAACACAGGACGGACCGCTTCGACCGTCCTGCGGCCAGCCGAGGGATCGGCCAACCGTTGCTTCCACTCCCGGAGCAAGGACGGCCGGAGTTGGAGTCTCCGCTCTCTCACTGCCGCGGGCGCCACTCGTGCCCTTGGGTTGCGGGACCGTATGTCGGCCCGCCAGGTATAAAGTTCGGCGAGCGCCACGGCTACCAAATCCCAGGGAACAAAGCGAGCACGCATGCCGCCTCCCGCGAGACGGTGCGGTACGGAGGAGTTTATATGGTGCTATACTTTTTTTATCGTAATGGGTGCTATGCATTCGGAGATGAGTGTTCTCAAACTATATATACCACCCATTTTTATACACACACATTTTATTATCAAAAAAATGCCAGTTGATGATTTCTCGACTTAAAAAGTATAATATCTGTCTCATACTTCTCATACCTGTGCAGGTGAATAGGAAGTACATGAGATCTCTCGCGAATCACCGGATTCGCGAGCCAGTTTCGATAAAGCTGTAATAGTCACTATGACTAACAGCATTTACTTCACCGAATCCAGCAGCAGCAGCAGCAGGAAGTACATGATCTTGTGGTCATTAAGTACCATTTTTTTAATAATTCTACATTTCGCCATTGCGTTGCGTGCTAACTTATATTAAAACTTTGCCATTGCAAATAAATAGCGTCACGGTTGCAAATAACATCTGATAAATTGCATTTTATAGTGATAAATTCAGATTGTATGACACAGTACCGCATAATTCTGGAAGTAGTAATTTAGCGATGATTATTGTGATTGAATTATACTCGACCCTTCTTTTCAAAGAGTACACATATTTTCAGAAAGGATATGCGATATATGGAAATCAAATGATAGACCACTTACTGATTCATTATGTTTTCTGTTTAGATATTTTTGTACAAGTAATTTCATTAGCGGTATACGATTACGATATACGATACGTAACGAAAGACATACGTTTTCGATTTTTTGAGCACCACTAATATATTTTGATTTAAATCGCCAATAATGTTATATATTAATAAATTTATAATAATATTGAGCTAGCTAATCAAATGTACATAATTACGAATCGATTAGGTATAAAAAGAAACCCAATTAATTCGTTATTATGTATGTGATATTAAATAAATTTTAAAATAATAAAAAAAAATTAAATATTTTACATGTACAACTCTGAACTACACACTACTAATAAATTTTGTTAAGGCAATAATTTTTCAATGATGATGACTTGAGATTGAGAATAGAGAATAATTATTTTACTACTTAATCAAACATTAAAAAAAAAAGAATATTAATAATGCTATGTTTATTTAAAATGTGATAGAATTAACAATTAACTATTTTCGTGATAGAAGCAAAGGTGTAAAATAATCTTTACATTTTAACTTCCAATATCCATTAGTTTCGCTTACGAAAAATACATTTATTTTGCGAAAATCATTTGTGAAATATACAATCTTTGTTACACTTGGAACAAATAAACGTAAGTTGTTGCATATCTATTGCTTGAGCAAAATTGAAAGCTATTTGTGAAGTTCTTTGTCCGATATTCCTTCCACTGCTCACAAGTTAGGCATGAATGTGGTTGATTCGATGTTTAGTCTTTGACAGAGCTGGCAGAAGTGTGTGGACGCGTAAAAAGAGACGCGCACCGTTGGCGCTGTCACGGTCAAGGTCTGAATTAGCTGCGACATACATGTTTTGGTATTTCGTTTGAAATAAAAAAAAAACTATTTTATATTATGTAATTCAGTAGAATTTTATTGTTTCAGATAATTTTTGTTTAATTATGAAATAAAAATAGTTTTCAATTAATTTGTTGATTGTTCAAGTATATTTCCTAACATTTTAATACAAAAATAATATACGCATTTTTAATGAAGAAGTAGGCTTCAGGGTTTATTATAATATGATAATGGCTATATATTGCGGGAAAGAAGAATAATGAAAGTATGAAAAAGAATAAAGTAAGAAGTACGTAATAAATAAAAAACGTAAATTAAATAGTGTATATATATATATCTATAACTGTACTCCTATTTCTCATGTAACGTTAACAAATGCGGTGAGCCAACTAATATCTTGCAAAGTATGACAGCCTCTACCGTTACTCGCGACAATCATGTGCCTGTAGTGTACACTCTCACACTCAAGGAATTATCCGTAAAAGACATAATTATACGTAAACAGAAAAACGCTCTTTTCTTTATTCTTTATGATGTTTGGGAGTTCCCTTTATTCACTTGTTTTCTTTATAAATATGCGCTTTCCTTGTAAAAAAGAACAATTAAAAGTCATATGCTAGTAAGAGATAATTAATTAAAAAATATAAAGCTTTTATATTTACTTTAAGATAATGCAAATTAAATATATCAAACGTCAAAAAAGTAAGTTTATGTATGATATGCTTAAAATTTCTTTTTTAATGTTTATGGCAACATGCTTTGGATTCATTTTCATATATATGTTTTATCGAATGTCGTTTCGCAACTTTATGTGAATAGATAGAATTTTATGTAATTAATATTTTTAATTATTTGTGATATTTATATTCTGACACCTGTTTCATTTTTTAAATTATACGAAAACGTTTTTCAGATCAAAGATTAATTACTTATTCATATAGTACCTATAAATAATAATACTATAGTCAAGATGTAGTTGTACTGAAGGCATAAACAATTGGCTTGAAAACTGACATGAATTAGTAGGCACATAATTGCTTTTCATCTGTTTGAGGCTTGAAAACTAAAAAGGAATAAATGACTATGGCATATTATACGTCCACATGATGTATTAAATGTTTGTGATCCAACTAGATTTATGGAATATGTTTTTGTATAATGTTGTCATTGAAGCACCTTGTTTAATGTGATGTGGGTTTGCTCCGTATTATACTTTTTTTTTATAAATGGATATGTTAGATTGAGCATACTTAATATGAATCTCAATGTTTTTCATTATAATAATCACAATAGCCGATAACTTTATTTAAAAAAAAAGAAATTTTAAATTAAAAGAATTATGTAGTTTGTAAATAATATTTTAACCTATTAATTTATTGTATTTAATATGATATTACATTTGAAATTTCAATATTTGTGTGTAAATAAAAAAGGTTGGATAAATTAAAGAGAGTTCTATAAATATAAGGTAATTGACTTCAAAAATTGCTATATGGTAGCCGATTACTGGCGGACTTAGACTTTGAAATACGTATACAGATATTTTTCATTACAGTTTTGTATCTAAGATTTAGCAAAACTTACAAGATCTTAAATAGTTATTGACTATCTCCTTTTAAAATAATTTTACTTGCTATTTTTTTAATGTAAAAATGTATTTATTGTATTATACCAGGGAATCCTTCATCTACCTATGAACGAGATGATACTTTATTTCGTTCGTTTCTAAGTTATTTGCTCCTTGAAGTTATAGAAATACACGCTGCGATAGTATTTATATAAAGCCTTAAATGTTAAAGTTACTACCAATCTTTAGCAAACTATCATCTTTATTTAACCACATGTTCATTAGAAAAGGTGAATTACTTTTAATTTTATTCTCCAATTATGTGTACAAAGACATATGTTTATGATTTTTTTTCATTCGTAAAGAAACATATTTTTCATTACTATTTTAAAAAATGCAATATGGTTTCTGAGAAGGGTACTTTTTTTTGTATTTGACGACTAATAATAAAGTTGACTGATAATGATGATGAATGACTACATATAAGGCGAATGCACAAAAGAGGACTTGCAAGATTTGAAAATAATACTGTTCTTTCATTGAGTCAACGTGGGCGTGTAATATAGTATTGTTTATACATGAAGATTGTTAATGATTAATGTTTCAGACCTATAAAATATTTAAGTATTTAAAGAAAAACATAAACCAAGAAGTAAATTATAGAACACTTGTATTTATTTTTAACACATTTATAGTTTTTTTTTGTAGTCGTAGATATTTTATATAACCTTTTAGAACAATATGAAACTTTGTTAGCAATGTAAATAATTAAATGTGTTTCAAGCCAATAACTTTATGAATGCCATAGATATGTTATAATGTATTACATTAAAAAGTTATATGGACGATGCTGAATTAATTGAAAGGAAAGGGTTCTTTCCTGGTACACTCAATTACTCATCCTTGTCCTACTTTGTCGAGTTAAGGTTACTTTAACTAACTATATATAACGGAAACCCCGTCAGAACACTACGTGAATTTTGATGTCGTTCTTTTAAACGCCGTTTTGCCACCTTTACATTTCTTATATTATAAATAAATCTACCACTGCCTTATAATATCTTTGAGTTCTAGTTATATAGTAGCTTTTTAGTTAAACTGGTTTGTATGCGTGTTTCTTAATATGTGGTAAATAAATATTTATTAACAAACTGTTTTATTTTATATTACATTGAAATCTAATTTCAAAATTATTTATATTTTTCGGTTAATGCATGATCGAAATTTACAGGGCCAGACAAATTGTTATTTTAGGGCGAATTTCGAGCTTCAGGGTTATGTATATCGCCGCATAACTAGGCGGGCCACAACATTATATAGCAGTGATATTTTGTAAATTTTAATTAATTGTATATATATATATATATAT
>DWQX01003432.1:0-17839 GCA_018245475.1 Pharmacophagus antenor
ATATGGAATTAGAAAAGAAAGATCATAATTTGGCAATATTACCTAATAAAGAAAGTCTTTCTTTAGAAGTAATCGGGAATAGAAACAACCCTGAAGCTATAACTCAATGAGAATTTTGCGAACCGCGATCATAACATAGGCCATTAAGTGATTTCTAATTTTACAACACAAACGAAGTGCTCTTACTTAATTCGTCTCCAACGCCGATGATCGCTCTCTTTCACTTCGGAGAGGCGTGAAAATGAATATAATCGTATTACAAGTCTGGTATTCGAGAAACGCGATCGATTTTAACGCAATATCAACCTTATTGTCAATAAAAATAGACTCCATTATTCTTTGTAACGTTCCGAAGACGCATCGCTACAGTCGAAATAATTACAATCAGAAAGGTCAGATTGAATCACGTTACCCAATAGCATCGCTGCTGTGGCTACAATCATGTGATATTAAATTTAAATACTGACACCCCTATAATAACTAAGATTGAGATATCCACTTAACTAACAATACTAATCAATCTCGTTAGCTCATCTCGTAGATGAGATCTTCAGCAGATTATATATAGAATAGTGTTCCAAATGGGTAGATGCCTCCGTAACTCAGTGATTCACCGCTTGCATTGTAACGCAGAAGTCTCGGTTTCGATTCCCGGAGCACATGTGTACTGGAGTTTTGATGATGGTAGGATTTTTGCCTTTTTGCCTGTCTGTCTAGCTACCACAATATCAATCTGACCCAATAATATGCTGTGTTCTGGTAGTTATACATCTTGGAGCTTAAAATAATCTGGGCGAACACGCTTCACTATCCACGGCTTCCTTATCACTGACATCAGGTGAAGTCGAGGTACAGTATTAGTCCATAAACGATAAAAAATCTGAACTAAAAACGTAGTTCTGGCGATGTAAATGTATTATATTAGTTCATATATATGAAAATTTATCTTCAATGTATGCCAATTGTCATGATATTAACTTTCTGAACGAATAGTTATGAATTCTTTCTGATCTTTCTTTCCGAGACCGTTAATAGTTTTTTTTTATCATGTTAATATTTTCAGATCATTGTTGACTCTAGATTTAACATTAGTGAATATCTGTTTTCGGTTTACTTTATATTTATGGACGAAAAAGTAAAATCATCAAATAATTTATTAACCAGTGTTTAAATGGCAACACTGTACATTCAAGTAACATTCTCTGTGAACGACCTTAAGCATTTTACACATAAAAAAAAACCCCGAGGAGGACCTTATACGTTATGACATCACCGCCAAGGCGTATATTTGATGACATCAAGTTTTATTTCACGCTTATCATGTGTAATGCCTTTACAAGAGCATTAAAGGATTAAAAATTTATTTACAACTTTATTTCTATAGGTACAAAGTCTCTATTACGTTAAAGCTGAATGTATTTAAAGACGTGTTCCTACGTGTTTGTCCGCGTTTGCATGACATGTTCAAAATTTTTTAAAGTGTTTATTCTCGTGCTTCTTTCTCGTAACATGTTGTTCATTATGATAGCAATTTAATCTCAAGGACAACATGTTTTAGTATTCAAACTTACGTGTAATTGGTAGAAATGAGTATTTTTAATTTTGATCGTATCTTTTCACTATTAGGTTATGTGATAATATTTATAAAATCTTGTGTATACTGGTACTGTTGGACACACTAAATAAAAAAGATGATTAAAATGTAAATCAGGTCTATGCAAATTACATTATAAATGAGATGTAGAATCAAATAATAATCTAGTTAGATAACCTATTTGACACATTGAACAAAATGCTTTAAACAGCCGCGACTTTATCTGATTGGCACATTATATTAAATTAAGGTACATAAAGTTTTTATTAAAATTATGTTAAGCGATTATGAATTATGAATAAATTCTGATGATACTACTATAAATTTTCTAATAATATAAATACTCCAATACTACAATTATAATGCTGTCATTAGATATGACGAAGTTCTTTTTCATCAATATTAGTACTAATGAAAGGTATTTATCAGATTGATATTTGGAGACATTCATTAACTGCAAGTACGTATTTGTGGTTTTAATCCTTCGAAGACTGCTAGTACACCGTATGTACCAGTAAAAAAAATTACTTCAATTTTACCAGACTAAATGCTTTTAATGAAGTTTAATTGGGAATAGTAAACATATTTCTGCTCATTCCTCCCGTCATCCGGTTCAATCCTATTTGCTTAATTTAGTCGGACACGAAAGCTTTTTATTTGTAAACAAAGAATCACCTTGAAAGGGCTAATGGAGTATGGAGTAAGTACGTCCATTAATTTACACCTAGTAATAGGCAAGATTACTTTATTCATGAAAATTTAAGAAATTTAAGTCATCCATTAGCACATGAACTTCTTGCATAAAGTTATCAATTTTTTGTTATTTAATTTATAAATATATCTTATTAGAGTTATAAATTTATAATCGGATTAATTTGTTTATTTCAAAATGAGATCTGTAACATTCAATTCACGGTAAGGAACATTTAATGAACGTAACGTCTTATAATATTACCTCGACATATTATTTAATGAAGTGCAAATGAGATTTTCACTTTGAGGCGTGATCAGATGCATTAACGCTGCTGAATCGGATACGAGAACATTAAGCGGGTGTGTTTGCATAAGTTTATCTCATTGGAAGCACGATAACTGCGATAATTTATTATAGAATTTTAATTAAAATCAAATGTAATAACATTTGCATTGTATTATTGGCAACTGTAGAATGTTGGAACAATCATCTTTTTGCTTATTGATAGTTTCACAAATAACACTAATATAAGATTTTTTAAATTTCTTTCTTAGAAAAACTTTGTACAATCATTTTCAATCATAATAAATTTATCAACGATCAATTAAAAAACGCCATCTACTTAAAAGAACTGAAAAAAAAAACTCAATGGTTTTTTTTTGTGATTGTACTCTGAATATTTAAAAAATATACAAAATAATGTATTGCTAATGTATAGTCTAGCGTTTTAGTGTAGCGTATCAAATGTCACAGTAGAAAAGCAAATAGTGTGATCTTTAAAATGTACTTACATGAAATATTAGTCCTTCGAGTCGGATGTTAATGAGTTGTCCACCACTTAGCCACCTCAAGCGTTATCATTCACTTAATTCGCGTGCACGTAATATAATTGACTCGTTCAACATTGACTAAATTACTCGCTGCGTGTGGTGCAATCGTTGTTGTGGAGTGCACCGCTGAAAGCTGAAGTGCAAGTTGCGAAATGGTGCGAAATGTCGAGCGAGCGTGGTGAGGCACGGGTCAAGGCGAGGCGCGAGGCGCACGGATGTAGATCGCTGTCGGAATCGACCCGTGGACCATCTGGTGAAATACCATTCACTCTTCCCACCGGTTCTTTAATAGTTCAATGTTTTGAACAAATTTTATCCAATTTTAAAAGCTAATTAACTAAACAGTTCTGTAATTAATTTGCCGCATGTCTTGTAACTTGGAGCTCCCGGATTCGATTTCGGGACCACGGGAGTAGTGGTCTGGATGGAGGTAGGTTTCTTCAAATACACCTTGCTTTCATCGTCAATTTTAATCTGCCGCCATAACAGCATTGCTGTGTTTCAGTAGTCATACATGTGGGAATCAAAAGTATTTTGGGTGAACACGCTTCGTTATCTAGATATATATAATGAGGTACATTATCACTTACCATCAGGTGAAACCGAGGTCAAGTGTCAGCCTATAACTGATAAAGAAATTAAACCATTTATACCCTAATGATCTTGTAAAGACTGTACCATATGTGACTGATTTTCTTTACTTGTACATTATTGATTAAATAAATTATATAAGGATTTTCGGCTTCTATGGGGTTATCGTCACTGCTCTCCCAGTGCTTTATAATGATTCGATGTTTTTAACAAATTTCATTTACTATTAAAAGCGAACTCAAAATACAGTTCAGTAATTGGATTAACATGTATCCTAACTGTTATGTTTATATAACTGACATGACGTAAGTTGATTATATTCGAATCGGTTATGAAATTAAGTAAATGAAATGAAAAGTAATCATGTTTCGTATATAAATTAATTTAATCTTGAAAATAAAAAAAAAACTTTATTTCACACATTGCGTGTTAAGGTATCGATACTCACATGAGTGATGTGGAGTGGTGAGAATTATTAAGAATATTTTTAGAAAGTGTAATGGTTGAAAGTCGCGAATGCTCGTAGGTATAAAAAATATTTAAATTATATTTCAGTTCTTTAATAATCTAACAGCATTTATGTATGTGATGGTGATGTGACTAAATATTTTATTACTTTAACAATATTTAAATTGCAGTGCATAGCAGTTTTAAAAATATTAATGGCTAAAAAGATAAAAATGGATGTTTTCTTATGTCAGAGACCACCATAGTAAGGAATCACCGCTTATTGCTAATGTATAGTACGAAAACACAACTTTTTTTCTAGTTATTTTTAAATAGTTCTTACATTGTATTTACATTATTTAATTAAATATTTATTAAAATAACTTTAGGCGTAGTTTTATCTTCTGTTATATATACTGTATATTACTTATTTATATTATATTATATTACATTACATTATATTGACTTGAACAAAGTCGCTGGGACAGGCTGGATGAGAAAAGCGCAGAGCCGTACGTCGTGGCGATCCTTGGGGGAGGCCTTTGTCGTGCAGTGGACGTGTTTCGGCTATGATAATGATAATGATGATGATGATATATTATATACTATTTATAATAATATTTTACTATTACAACAACATTATAAACTATTTCAACGCACCCTTTATTAAATTGTTTAGTTTTATTAAATACAAAAGCGTTGAGCTCAGCCATTTCCTTCTACGTTAATATTTACATAACCCCTTTGCGCGATTTAATAACAGCTATTATATCGCATAAGCTGCGAGCTCTGAAAATATAATTAATACTTACTCAGCTCTCTGATTGAAAGTAACGTTAACTCTGTATTAATTATAAATCGTGCGCAAGAGTTTACTACGGTGAAAATATACGAAATACTTTCTAACGACCAATGTCACGATGATTGAAGCCAACCTGTTGATTTAACTAGTGTTTCTGTCAATTGTTGTCTCGATTTGCTTCTCATTCTAATTGATTGATATAAAACACAATTTATTTTTATTGCGGCATCGCTGCCAGGGTATGTGATAATCTAAATGGGTCTATTAAATTTATCAATAAGATCAATAGAAGCTATATTAAATACGTTACTGATTATTTCTTTAAGAATATGATGTTTTGATTGTTGTTTTATTTTTTATATTACTTGTTTCTATTTTTATTACTTTTATATTATAAGAAAGCAGGATGTTGGGTGTAGATAGAAATAGGCTTTGTTCTAAGAAAAATATGTTAAAATTATGCTGTCAAGTAAAAATTGCGGAGTCTCTCAATGATGTATACTTAGCCTATAACTTTTTGAACATATACCATTGAATTAAATAGTATATATAAATTACATTCCATCGTACATAAACTGTTTTTAGTTCTTAACTGTGGTATATTACTTATAGTAAATATCACGAAGGGCGAAATTAAAATCTGTGTTAAAAATGGGACGTACGACAAATGCAGGGTAAAGTATTTAGTGACCCTCACAGACAACATCTCCACAAAACTCCAGGAAGAATTGTAGTTAAGCACTGACTTATATTGAAAAAAAATGACTATTATGAGATGTACTTATACATATGCTCTAACTTTACACAATAAATATATATTACTGCGAAGTACAGATTTTGCACTCGATATGATTAACCATGAAGAGTTATCGAATCCTAGTGAATTTTTCTAACGGAAAGTTCTATTTCTCTCGCAGAGTTTCCTGGCAGCGAACGCTAAATGCTGGTGGGCCGGGGCGCTGGCTGCGGCGACTGCGGAGCTCCGGTACGCCGGCTACGTGTCCCCCGGCGTGCTGCTCGTGGGCGGAGCCCCTCGGGCCCTCGAGACCGTCCGGGGGGCTTACTCCCGCTCCGTGCTGAAGCCTCCGCCTACATATCTCATATGCGGACTTGGTGAGTATGATCTTTTATATTTAAAATGTTCCGACAGTACGAGTACATTCAATAATATAATCTACTCCTTCCTAAAATGTCGAAAACGCGTGCGGCCGTGATCGGTTTCCATGTCGTAATAAAAATAAAAAAAGCTTTAGTCTTAAACATAAATATAATTTTGAGGCTTAATTAGAGAAAAATTTTCTATGTTATAATAATAAAATAAACATTTATAGCACTCCAAAGATATCTTAATTTACTAAATACTCTAAAATTATATACGATTATGAACTTAGCTTCAGTATAAATTTTAAAGAAAAATCGATGTAAAACGTAACTTGTGCTTATAAAACTGTACATGTAATTGGTGCTAGAAACTAATATTCCGACACCTACCGAACCGCATTACTCAAAATCCATAAATTATCCGTTTTATTTGTACAAGATATAGAAAGAGACTGATTTCTGCCCACACACTATAAACTGATATTTAACAGCTCCCGTATAACTTGAATTAATTCGAGAACAACTATAATAAACCTGGAACTAGATTGCATCGTGTCCGTCGCAATAAAGTATACAATGTGATTTATAACCTGGACCAGTAAAACGGTGAGGTTTTATATAATTGTGAAGCAGTAACCAGCGGCTTGCGAGTTATTTAGGATAAGACGACAGAATAAACAAGCCCGCTTGAAATTGTTGTGTTCGTAGTAAATCCCCATTGGAATTTTATCGTTTGTTTGCGGGACAGTTGGAGTGTAACGATAGCTCGTGTGGAGTTTATAAATAGCGACGACAATGAATTGAAATGAATGTAAACGTTTAACATTTATGCGTTTATTTACAGTGTAATTCTGGAATTGACAATCTTGAATAATTTACCAACACAAACGTTAATTTTGAATGGGAAACTATTGTTAGTATATTTTCCTTTTTAAAAGGTTTAACTTCACTTATTTCGTTAGTGACGAGAGTCGGACAAGAAATTTGAAACTGTGGTGTTCTTTTGATTTTTATCAGTTTCGGGCTAACGTTTGACCTCGATATCACATAATTTTCAGTTACTATGAAGCCGTACATAGTGAAACATGTTCGCCTAAATTATTGACTATCATATATATGGCTGCTGTAACATAGTGATACTGTCATGATGGCAGATTGATGTTGAGAATGGTAGCCAGGTGGGTTCGAAAAACCTTACCAATATTCAGAATCCATTACTCATGTGGCCCGGGAAACGTAGCCGGGACTTCCGATGTTTGGAAAGTCACAACGGTCATATCATCAGCATTAAACTGGAAAAAAATTATATACTCAAGATTACTTTAGGTTATGGATTCGATGGTATATAAAAAGGTTTCCGAAACGCTGATCAAACATTTTAAACTTAAATTATATATAGCATCGAACAAATCACACTTCGACTTTCTCCTCTTTTTCGGTGTTGTCTGATATTGTCTTGATGAAAAAAAAACATTAATTCATAGTTCTCTTTACAAAAACTAGAACCGTTGAAGCTCGAACGCAAGCAATTTCCGTCCTCGCGCGGGTAGTAATTGCAGAAAAATCGCTCCTCCCATCAACTCGACTTTGCCCACACGTAAGTCGTTAAGCAAAAGAAGAAACCCCATCAACCGTTTCCCACGATTTGCACACAATGAAGGTGGTATTGCTAATAAGTGCGCAAAGCGTTGCCCACGCCATGACGGCTCGCTTTGTACCGGTGCGCCTACTTACGGCCTTGCAAGGACGCAACGCGAATTACCGTACACTTTGTCGCAACTTAACTGTTATAAACGATATAAACACTTAAGACGATTACGTTTAGAGTTCAATTTTCATTAAATGCGTATTTAATTGCAGAAAAATCATTTCTGTATGGAATCGACAAGTTTCGACACGGCTTAAGATTATTCAAATCATGAAAATTATGTTTTACTTTGTATACGGTTAATGTCGGATCATGATATCTGCTTTGACGCAGATGTAAATGATGTTGATGAAGGGATATTGAATTGAAAGCAGATTGAATAACAGTCTGTATGTGTTGCTTACTGTCATATAATAGTGTGACGTGACATTACTATTATGTAAGTAATATTTAGACACCTTTAAGTAACCTATTTTTCTCTAGCTTTTAAATATTCTGTTACACAAGTTTTTTTAACAAGTTGACGCTTAATATCTTCACCACGATACTCGAACTGAAACATTCGTAAATTTTTCACGACTAAGCCTGTTATGCGGCGGTTGCTCGTAACACGATTAACTAGATTATGTTCAGGTATAGATTGTGCTCAGATATCGGACTAATACTTTAATGGTAGACTTAGCAATACTATTTAATTTACATTAATTTGACCACAACTATGTTCACGTAGAGATCACGTTCTTTTTTCTTTCGGATTTTGAAATTTACCAGGTTGCATGAGTTACAGACACCTAATAATAACTTTGTCCGTGGTGCAATTGTGGTCTAGTAATACGAAGTTCCAAGGTTCGTTTTCCGGGCCACAAGACATGACTAACCAATACAACTAACTAATAACTATACAATAGCTAAGTAATAACCAGCACTCTCGATGTCAATCTGCCACCATATCAGCATTGCTGTGTTTCGGCATTCATTCATGTAAAAATATAGCCGTCATTCGTTGGCATCGTTGGGCGTAAAGATATTTTTTTACCTAATTAATTTACTGGGCCGTCGGAAATCTTAGACGAAGAAGAAAAAGAAGAATGTAATCCATTGACGTGCACGCTGAAAAGAAAATAAATGAATTAAAAGAAAATGTCTTTCTTTTGTTATTATTGGCGGGAAAAGTGTTAAGAAATTAGATGGGCATTCTCCGCTAATTTACTATAATATTATATATATGAGCAAAGAGATGAATGTAGGCGGGGTATGAAAATAATAGAAAAAAGTTAAGAGAGAAAGGAGATTCATAAATTAAAATACATTTACATGGTCACGTTATGCTACGTTAAGGTATTTAACGATTTCTGACACCAAGAAGAGGAGCAGTGAAAGAGTCTCTAAAAAATACCATACGGAGATAAATAAAACCATATAAAGATAAATAAAGAAAGAACTATTGTGGCAAAAGATGATTTTAAAACAAATTATATGTTTGATTATTTCATAACCACGGCTGACGCAAATTAACAATTTTAAAATTAAGAGAAAACAATTAAAAAAAATTGACATTTATCGTTAACATAAAACAAAATGTTTTGAAATTATGATCGCCCGATACTTTTGTACAATAAACCTGCATTAATTACTTTAAAGCTTTTATCAAGCAAATTAATATTAAGGTTAAGGCGTTTTAATTATACTAAATAAGAATCCGTGACGCAATTAATAACCTTATATGTGATTATGTGTTAATCTATAATTGCAATAGCGGTAATTAGGTTTTAAGAATAATTTTTTATTGTATTGCAACACGGTTTGTGTATTCGGTTATCGAAATGCAAATTTTTAATTAATTTTTAAAACTTGTATCTAAGAACATAATATACCTTGCTGTGGGTATGCTGCCCAGCGGTTAACCGCTTTTTCATTACAGATTTTCCCTGGTTCAATTCCAGGAGTTCAGGTGGTATAGGTAGCGAAAGGATTTTTGAACCATCACAGTTTGGGCTATAAAAGTACAAAATTACTGGAATAATAGAACAATATCTACATAAAAGAAATTTCTTCGTTTGACAGTTGTTAACAATAATATTCTGTTACATAGTATTATAATGTTTGTTCACACAGTTTGTTTTAAGAAATTTTATTTATATTCGTAGACTATAAAATAAATTTATTTAAATAAATATTGCTAGATGTTTTTAAATATTCATTTAATCAACGTTAATTAAATTTACAATATTTTTTTTTAAATAATAAATATTAAACATTGACTTAATTAGAAAACTTAAATAAAAAAGATTATATGCTTACTTTCAATTCGCCAAAATCGTCGACGCCTTAATATAATACTTCACAAATGTGGTCAACAACGATGCACTTGACACAATTGCAAAATATTTAAACAAATAGAGAACAGTCGAATGTTTCAAATCCGAAAAGAGATGTGGCAACTTCGCCTGTGAGGAGTGGACACCATGTACGGGTCGCCATAAAATTGTGTTATTGTCGTTTCGCAAATGATAAATCTCAACGACAACCTATTGACACGATTGTATATTTGGATAAACACTACAATTTCACGATTTATTTCTCGCAACCGGTTGCTTCTTAAGTAGACAAATGACATATAGGAGAATTAAATTATGGAAGTTACCGTAAATAACTATACTAAACGTTGAACTAAAAAGACATAAAGAATAAAAAGTTTAATTGAGATTTTAAACCTCAATTTTCTCTAGAGGTTAAATTTCCAAAACACTTTCTTTATGGATGATTGCACATACGGTTTAGACTGTATACTGATATTTAGGCCAGTCAGTCAGCGAATCAATCAGGAATAATAATTTTATATGACTTAAATATCTATGAATCTCTAGGTACGTCATTATTTCAACGATTGTTTCATTCTGAAGTAATTAAAATAAAAAAAATCTAAAACGAAATTTATTTAGAACTCAAATCAAAAGCTTAAAAAAAAACTTCTTATCGTTAATTAAGTTACTATGAATCTTTTCCCCGTTGAAATTCCGCACGCGAATCTTTCAAGGGCGTTAAATGAAAGGCTGATGTATGCTTTTACTTACCATATTCATATTTTCGAATGCTCATTTTACATTTATCGGTTAGCAATGGAATCTTGTTCCGGTTATGAAAACATCTTGCGTGTGTCAATTAATATTAGTGAAGGTGCTTATTGAATGTGTGAAGGTTAATTGAACGAAACTGTTTGTTCCACACATACGACCACTGATTTAGCTGTCATCAATGCTATCGCAGTGATAGATGAATTTCAAATACCAATCGTTAAAACATTTATGTCTATTGAAAAAGTTAAAGAAATCTCTTTTTACGATTGTGTTAATTGACAACATTTTTAGTCTATAGCTGATATTATTCTTTTTTTATTTTACAATACTTTTAATGTATTTCAGGACTACTCTGATAATAAAAAAAAAACTTCACTTCAATTTACACATTCCGATTGTCATTTCACGGAAAGAAATTATCAACAAGTTAATTTATACTTTTACTTTCTTCCTATACACGACAACCTTTTGGCTCTCTGTCGAAATCGAATTTAACTGAATTTTAAATGACACGACAATGTGATACTTCTGCTATTAAATTCCGAACCCGGTTTTGGTTAAAGCTGCCTTGTTATACCGCAACATCAATTTATTTCCCTATTACAGTAATAACTTGCTATAAGTGAAACTTGATTCAAAGTGCCTTTATCTCATACATTGTATGCAAGCGATATTATAATAAGATGTCATTAGAAAGCTTATAGTTTGGCGTCATTATTTATATGCAAAGGTTTTCGAATATTATTAGGAGATACTAATCGAAAATCTAATGTTGAACATTAAATTTCTACATTAAACAATACTCTAGACTTTGCATTGACTGTCTGCGTGGTGTTCCGCTAACATAGAGGTTCTGGGTTTGATTCCCCCAGTCAACAGGTGTGATGGAGTCTGTGGTACGGTTCTAGACCACTTTAGCTAATTACCACCCTTAATTTCAATCTGTCGCCATAACAGCGTTGCTGTATTCCCGCTGTGATACAAGTGGGAGCTAGAAGTGTTCTAGACGGAAATGCTTCATTCTATCTACGGTCTCATCGTCACTTAAGATCAGGTGAAATCGAGGTCAAACGTTAGCTCATAATCGATAAAAATGCGAGCCACACCTGCCAGATTTTTAATCACCAAACAGTTGTTCAAACAAACACAACTTTGTTCCGGCTTGACAGATACTGTAGCTAGTAAAGGATAATGAGTTAGCGGGACCTAACATGTTATGACTCAATTTGGAGAATGGCGCTTCATCGTTTCGGTTGCCAGTAGTCAAATTAAAATCGATGTTTTAGATTTGCAAACCGTTGACTTAAGTTCATTACCTCTTTCACTAAAGTAATTTGTGCTTAGATACAAAATCAACCGATCATAAGTTTATTTAATACTAAATAAGATACTTCAAAGATTTAATTTATTTTCTATAGCTGTGTAAAACTTGGAGACAATTGGAACAATGAAACTGCGATGTATTTTAAACGGTCTAGTGATTGCTAAAAGGGAAGATTTAGAACGAACCTAACAATAAAAGTCTTAGGGAATAGATAGGAATGAAAAAAATTTCCTTAACATTTTCTCTTGCGTAAAAACTACGAAGTTTAATTCTATAATAGATTTTATTGACTATTATTCAACGATGAATTTTTCGTTATGTCTTCTCATATTTAAATGGAATCAATTTAAAAATAAAGCTTTCACATATCATTCGAACGGATATGGACCAATTATAAAATCCTTTCTACCTTAATAAATTCTTAATCTTCAAACGAACCGATAATAAAGAATGTGTGATAGTAATGAAATACAATCTGTTCGTACAGCAATAAATCACGAGCCGAGAGGCGGACTGATTGTTTTGACGTACAATATTAACGCTTTAGAAATCGTTGCGAATTTATCCGCGTAACAGAATGGTGCTGATCGGGAAACAGTTGATTTGGATGCATCAGTATGCATAGCAGCGCAGCGGGGGTCGTTTCGCACAGGTAATGCTGTCTAACAAGGTTTGTGATCCTTCGTACCCGTGTCGCCTAGTACGCCCGTTTGATCTGCATCGTGCTCTGAAGTAACCCCGTCCATACTTCCCACCTCTGCTAGTTGCTTAACCAGTTGTGTTTGACAGATATATTTGTCACGGGTAAAATACGTACCTTGCCTCCATGGTGTAGGAGTTTACCCATTTGCTTTGTCGCGAGAAAGTACCGGGTCGCCAGGTCACAGGAGTACTTGACTCGGGATGGTGCTAGGGTTTTTTGAACCCGCTTCACTAGCTACCACCCGCAATGCCTGAAAGTATTCTAGGCGAACTAGCATCAATGTCACTTAGCATTAGGTGACATCCGAATCAACTGTTAGTCCATAACATATAAAAAAAATTGAAATACACATTTTTTCGCCGCTTCGAATTCATCGTACTGAATTTTACTAACAATAGGTCGTTTATTTTTTTTTTATTCATATAATTAAGAATATGGAATAAGAAAAATTGTGAATTATTACGAAACGAGTTAACTGTTGAATGTTTTGAATTACCCTCGACCGAGTCGGTGCTTATCGCTGGCAGTTCGCCGGATAATTATTCACGAAACGCTACGGGTTTCAAACGATTTGCGCTGGTAACGCACGTTTAATTCCAATACCTGAATGTGTTAGGTTTACAAAATTTAACTAAAATACGTTAATCTTATTCATTCGGGTGGTACTCAGGAACTGTGAGTACACATCGCGCCGTATTACGGTCCAACTAAGACACAGCATGCCGAGTTAACCGAATAATATTTCTAGTTGCACTGCTCAAACGAAACTGCAACTTACGGATTGATAGTATAAACAAATTTAAACGGCCTGCTGTGAAATAGAGTTATCGTAAATGTTACTAATCCGTAATAAATTACCTCGTGTTATTTGTCAAAACAGCAATTTTACATAATAACAAAGATTCGAACAGTTAGATCCAGGCCTGTGAAATATAGAACAAAAAATAATTATATTTGAATCGTTATAAACTATTATTAATATATAACTATGGTAAGACATGTTGAAAGATGGATGACGTAATTTTTTTAATTTCTTAATCTTTTTAGTTGTGCCATTGACACAACAAGAATGATTGATTTTAAACGGACTTTCCTCATTAATTTATCTTTTTGTAGTATAAAATATTTCTACAAAAAAACAATTAATTTAAGCTATGTTACAGAAGAGAGAATTAAAAACCGATAGTCTCTATTACTCGCATGCGGATACATACTAAAGTAAACTCATTGCTATGAACTGTGCTGTTTAACCTATTTTTGCTTAAAACACTTTTCATTTTTTCATTTTAGTAATTGCCTAAAGCACCTGGTTAATATGACGAAACGACCGAAAGTGTTTATTAATTGTCATTTAAAATATATATTTACATATTTGCTATCAGTGCTTATAATCGTACACCTTTTAATTTTAAAACGAAATTTGTATACGAATTACAAATATTACTCGTACTTAAAAATATTTCAAAACCTCATTTGTCAGCTTTATCTATAATCAAACGAAAGTTGCCGTGTGTAATTATTTCGGTGCGGAATTGTTTTAGGCCAGCATCGACGTAAATGCGAGACGTGTATCGATAAATACGCCTAATCGATTCTCATACAATAAACAATGATTACAAATGACGTATCGGTAATTGATCGCAAATTGTAACATTATCAGAAAGCGCCCCGTGGTATTCTCATAAGACCGTTGTCTTTGTCAATACGAACGCAATCTTTGAATAGAATTATATTCGATAATCCCGTTTACATACCTGATATATTCTTCAAAATTTATTGATAAGGTTTAATCGGAAGTTTTATTGTTTATTAATGCTAAGCTCTCATTAAAGTTTCGAAAATATTAAAATTTTTAAGGTTTTCAAATCTTATAATCACTTTGATGAATTTGAATCAATATTTTTTCTAAATTAGTTTGATTTGTATGTCAAACTTAATTTCAAACCAAGCCATAACATTTGATTTCGATCAATTTAAAAAAAAAGGGTAATAATTTTACATCATACAATGGCTGCTACAATCCTGCTGTAAGGTTACCGTTTTGCATTATATAATCTGTAATTGTTTGATTCCTTTCCGCATGCGTTTCATTCACTCGACATAAATAAACTTCTTAACTGTTTTATAAATAACCAGTTCAACGCAGACTTTTCCATTCCAGATTATATCTATTTTGTCTTCATGAAAATTAATTGAACGATAAAGAAGTGTATTAACTGCAGCGCCTTCTTGTATAAGATAATTTCAGTCTTATTCGTGAAAAAATACATATGCTTTACTATTTTTAATATCATCAGTCGTTTGGTTTAGTAAATTTTAAATGTCATGTATAATTTATTACTTTTTTTTAATATTAAGTTAAATTTCGCAGTAGTCCAGCCATTATGTTTGTATTATAACTCGATCGAGATATTTATAGTGTGTCTATACAGAAATCGAAACGAAGCATCACCGTTTGACTGTAAGTTAGACCAATAAAAAACCATGACTACAAAATTTATGTGTATTTGCCAATTTTTACGATGATCGGCCAAATATTTTCGTAGAATTACATTTTCAAGTTTGTAATATTAATGTGGATTTTAAGCAAATAATTTTTCATATTCTCATTTTTTTTAAATAGACTCATTATCGTGTGTATGTCACTTAGGTTCAAATACAATGTTTCTTAATTGATCATGACGGTGTAAATAGCGTATGTTAATCAACGCATACAGATGTTTCCTGGTAGGCTTGATCTGATATTTATTATTTCCAGTTTGGAGAATTATCTCGCATACTATTGTGACAATTTGTCTTAGATATAGTTTTATAGAAACATAAACTTGTTTAGGTGTTAAAGACGACGTTCAGATAGGAATTACCAAGCAAAATTAGAAATCGCACTTTATCTTCTTAGTAGTAACGTGCATAATATATTGCAGTCTAAATAATTTTTAAGTTTACATTATAATAGAGGATGCCTGTTCTAAGGAACAGCTTATAATTCTTTCCTTTGACAATAAATCATTGCACTAGTGAATGAAATAAAATCTCATAGATAAAACAATGAAATTTATCTTCCGATGAGGTCAATTGCACATTAATATGTGATTATAATTATCAAATTAATAATTAATTTAACTTTAATTTTGCTATATGAATTAATACATGCTACATTTTAAAGAGACCGAAATTCGCCCACAACTGTCTTCATTATAATATAAACGCATTACTTTCCCATTCAACTTTCTAATTGCAAATAACGCTTCCTTTATTACATTTTTTTTAATTACTCGAGTAATTACTGGACGAAAACAAATAAGCTTCTTTCGATGCTCTAAATTAATTGATATTCTGATGAAACCACTTTACAAGACTGGCTAGTAAGAAAAAAGTTTATTATTACAAAATGAAGACGCATATGTAAATAAGTGACCACTAATAGAGATAGAAAGCTTTGCTCGCGGCTGTTTTTTGCTCATCCTGATGTAGATACCGTGTCATTGGTAAAGTATTAATTACTTAAAATGATTTTTTGTAATGCTTACAAATAAAATTTTAACCTAAACAATCGTAAGTAAATAGTTTGTTTAAATTTATAATTGATTATGTCTACATCTCTGACAGTTACAGTTGCCAAAAATGAATATATTTTTTTAACAGTTATGAGCTAACACTTGGCGTCGAATTCTCCTAATGTTAAGTGACAATGAGGCCATAGATGGTGAAGCGTGTTCGCTCAGAATACATGTAGCTTTCACATGTATGACTGCTGGAACACAGCATTGCTGTTATGGGGGCAGATTCACATTGAGGGTGATAGCTAGCCAGGTAGATTTTTTAAAAAATCCTACCATCATCCAGACTCCACTCCACTTGTGGCCAAGGAACCGAACTTGGGACCTCAGCGTTACTAGGTCAGTGGGTAAACCGCTGCGGCACCGAGGCAATCAAAAATTTAAAGATGAAAAGATTAACTTATATTGTACATTATTATCTAAACTTTAGAAGCTTGTAACATTTGCGACTTAATTAGATATTTTAATAATTATATAGACGACATTTCTATTTAACAAATCCATTTACCATTTCTCGTTACACCGTATCAAATATCACAGTACCGCCCGGTGCCATATTTAGCTGCGTTGATCAACTGTTAGTGTTGGTAAGTAAATCATATTATTCCTTTCTCCTGCCTTTATACGGAGGCAACTTTTGATGTCCGCATTGCAGAAATTCGTCATAAGCGTAATGAAGTCAAACTGTATGTTTATTTAACGCTTTGGCAGTGACTTAATGAGCTTAATACCTTAAGTTCTTCGCGAACGCTCAAATTTCCCCGAGAACTTTTACAAAAGCGTATTGCGTCAGAAGCTTAATGGGTAACATAAATTATGAAATAGCAGAAAATAATTTTTATTTCGTTAAATAATATTACGCCGATTAGGAACTTGTTATTTATATACAAAAAGTTAGTTTTTGCTAATGTAATTTAAAAATATTAAAAAGTTTTTACTTATATTTTGGAACGTTAACTGCCTGTGTTTGTTCTTACTCATAAAGCTTTCAAAGTGGTAGAGATCCCGGAACCCTAATATTCCGTTTATTTTTTATTTTCTTTTTCTTTTATTGTGACTTTTCTGACTGCGTCTGTGGCGCAAGAACTAGTTGCCTCGTAACACGGAGGTACCGGGTTCAATTCCCTGATCGATTGCAGTGGAGTTTGGAGGGTGGTAGCGTTTATAGAAACTGGATAGCTCCCTCCTTCAAAGCCAATCCGACGTTACAACAGCATCACTGTATTCCAGCAGTCATATATATGAATGTCAGATGTATTCTATGCGCAAATGCTTTACCAATTACTACCTAGACTGTTATGGGCACAGGAATTTATACCATAAGAAAAACCAATAGGTGAAATTGAGGCAAAATGGGGCTGAAAAGTTCTTGAATGGCGATCGCGTGCTGTCAAACGCAGAGTAGGCAGACCTCCCACAAGATGGACCGACGACTTGAACAAAGTCGCTGGGACAGACTGGATGAGAA